>JAVTVY010001654.1:0-33566 GCA_036873755.1 Hanleya hanleyi | reverse complement strand
TGAGTTGCCAGTCTGATGGATTAAAATACACACCCATGAAATCATACAGAAACTGCAGCATCCTCAGCTTGGCCACCTGATATACCATACATCCAATCTGCAGGGGTAGGTTGTAACGGATAGTCTTCTTGGCTAAAGTGACTTCATAGGTGTCGTCATCGATAACCTCCACGGAGCGAAACAGAGGAGAATTCACTTTTTTGCGGGCTTGGGTAGTAGTACAAATGTTCACGTTGACGTGCTTATCCTGGTTCGTAACCGTTTTTCCATAATAACCATTGCCAGTCAACTTCCAACATTCACCGATGATGGCCTCACTCGGGTATTCATCACCTTGACGACGGGCCGACGTCACGATGTCGGCATTCGCCGCAAAACAAGCGTCGGGTACGTACTGTATCACTTGATATATTTGGGTAATTTCCAAACCGTGGTTCATGTACCACTGCAGTAAGGGAGTGCCCAGCAAGATTTTCTCGGCCCACATACTACCAATCAACATCCGTCGAGGTTGAGGCAAACACTCGTGTTGCTCCGCATAGGTCCTCATGGTGTCCCCAATATCAGCCCGACCCACCAGCGTGTTCTTAAAGATGGGAGGGCACTGGGCGAAGAGAGGCTTGAGAGTGTCGGGAACATGCAAATCACATTCGACAAAGCCGTAGAGGTCCCCCGAACGAATGGCGTCGAACATCTGTGGCAGACTCAGAAGTCGCCGACGACTCAAGGGGTACTCGCGCTCTTTTAGGAAACGTCGTAAATGGGGCAGGGCCTGGCACATCGTGTGAAATTCACACTCCCACATTTCAATCAGATGGTATCCTCTCTCTTTCACATAATCACCGTTCTCCACCACTTCTTCCCGTAATTCTTCCGGTGTTTTTCCACGTCGTTCGTTGAAGCGTCCAGCGCTGAAATGGCATCCGTGGCCGTGCCAATAGCAACCGTAAAATTGGAATACGGTGGGTGTGCTACCCACCAGGGCAAACCCATCGACGGGAAGTCGACGATCTCCTATGCGCTTCTCTGTGGCGTTGGTTTGGTGTCGTATATAAATTGCCCGTCGATAGGCTTCCCAATCCAACCACTGATCAGCCAGATGCTTGTAGGGTGTACGTTGCGGTGTAAAATGCCGATCTTCCGCCAACCAACGTGTATAATGGCCACTGGGCATAGGTTGGGCCAGCGACCACAGGTACAAGGCATTCGCATCGAATCCGATGATCTTAGCACAGGGTTTTCCACTGGGGAGAGTAGTGACGTCCTTCTCGTGATAACGGTGAAAAATAAGACTCGGTCCGCCGACAATGTTCTGCTTTAGACAATCATGCATGTCTGCATCTTTTTGCTGTATCAGCGAGAAGTACGTAGCACACTCTTGAAAAAGATGGCGAAGCGCCAGACCCGGTAAACTCAAGCACTCCTTGAAGATGTCGACGTGCATTTGGCGACGAAAGAGTTGCACCATTTTCTCGGCCGCTTCCAGGAAAGGAACCACATCTAGGTTATTATACCATATCAGGAAATCTCGCAAGGTCTGCATATGTTGATCGTTCCATACCTGCTGTAGTTCCCGGTACGTGTCTTCCGGACATTCCACTTGCTTCAAATCATCAAAGAAGGCGTGCTGTGTGTCCTGCAAACGATCGAGCGTTGATATATACGTGTAAGGGAACCTCCCTTTGGTTTGTGCACAGTTATATGCCTTGACCCACTGATCATAGCTACAATTAGGAGCTAAGTAGTTCCGTACATCCAGGAAATGCAGTGATGTGGTAGTGAGGGCCATATGATTATTGATCTTCTTGATCACGGACTTGAGGGTATTCGACTGGGCCAAGTAGGGGTAAAGAAATTCCTTCACCATGTTCAAATCATAGCGTCCCGAATTGAAACCTAGCACCGGTAACTGGCCTAGATATTGTAGGAAGCGCACTTTCAATTTCTCCGCATACGGTTTCGGTAAAGGCACATCCTGCGACTGCAGGGGCTGCGACTCGGGCTCCCACTCGGACTCTTCATCGTCACTAAACGCTACACCCGGTATAGGAATCCGATCGTCCAGCTGGTCCAGTACGTCCTGGAACTTGGACACCAATAGTTCTGTACTAGCCGCACTGACTTCCTCTAAATACTCCATCATGCGGATGATCAACTCATGGGAATCTCCCGTGGACACGAAACATACCGGTGCAGCGTCATAGCCAGGTACGTTGCTGGAAATACTGACACTCAGAGGAATATGGCGCTGCGTCCACTGCGTTTTCACTGAAAACATGTCCATGGGCTCCAACAGGGCCTCAAAATCGTAACACGCCCGGTAGGGAAAATAACGATCCACATCCGGTATGATCACACCCTCATCGGCCAGTTCCTGGAAAATAGTAGGTGCATTATGATACACACCACCCGGATATACTCGCTTGACACTGTTGTCACAGATTTTCTCGTGGCGATGTAAGTGGGTGGAACGGTGAAACACCCGATGGCATTGGGTACAACTGAAAGACTGAGCGTACTGGCTCATATTGTAGATCAGCGAAAAATGACTCACGCCATTGTCGTCGAACACATTGACTTTCATCGTAGCAGCATACCGTTCTGTTGAACGACGAACCAATTCAGCCACAAATGTATCCTCCTCGCATCGTAATCGGTATACAAAGATATTGATGTTGAACAGTGTTTCCACGTCATCCAAATTCTTGAACGGAACTCCACGGAAGTGCCGCTTATCCAAGTCTTGCTGCTGTAAATACTGTTGCCAATAGTCATTGGCCACTCTGTCACAACGCTTGGGGTTACACTCGTCCAGATGCACGGCCAAACACCGAAACAGACATTTCCGGTCTTTGTAGGGCCCATATGACCCTCCTGTTAATGCATACAGACCGTGTCGATGAAGCAACCACGGGGGTAGTAGTACAGGAGCACCGATAGGATGATCTATCATTTTCGTGACGAAAAATGTGACGTTGGTCACTATTTTCACAAGCCATTGGGTATTGGGGCGTTGCAACCGGGCCCATTCCAATGGATCCAACGTAGTCAATTGGTCGATGAGTGGCTCCAGAGAAATCGCATCCGTCACCGTGAACGGTTGATCAAACACATAGGTATTATTGCTGGGATAATAATACCGCAGCTGGTCCGTCTCCTTGTGCCGTAAAATGTACCCGAATGTGATATTCAACTTGAACGCTGTCACCTGATCTGTGAAAATGTTCTCGGCATAGGTAGACAAATACGTAAGGTCCTGCAGTCGATAGTTATACAAGTCCAATAGACGACGGTCACGGTGAAAACAATGGCGTATGGTAGCCCAGTGACGTCGATAAATGTCCCTGACACGCTCGTCTTCAGGCAAGACTTCAACCGGAGGTGCTGCTGGGTCCCAGGGAAAATCTTCTCCACGTCTCATGCTTTAGTGTCATACAAGCGGGTAGGCAAGCAGGCAGGCAGGCAAGCAGGCAGGCAGGCAGGCTGGTGACGTGAGTCAGGTAGGTAGTGCAATGAATACTCCCCTCCCCTAAAAATCGCCTCCTTTTATACGTTTTTCTACAAGCCGCCATCTTAAACCCACCACCCACCCATCCGCCACCACCACAGCCGCCATCTTAACCCCACCACCGACCCATCCACCACCACCACAGCCGCCATCTTAAACCCACCACCCACCCATCCACCACCACCACAGCCGCCATCTTAAACCCACCACCCACCCATCCACCACCACCACAGCCGCCATCTTAAACCCACCACCCACCCATCCACCACCACCACAGCCGCCATCTTAAACCCACCACCCACCCATCCACCACCACCACACATGACCCCATGTGACACAATACGCGCTTCTGATTGGCTGTCGCGTGACGTCACAGAGGTCATATGCAAATTTCTGAGGTCAATCGACCTCATTTTACCCTTTGTATACTACTCACGATTATATGCTCATTATATTGTACTCTATTTGTGAAGTCAATAATTATGCTTTAATTTATTTACACGGAAACACTTTATTTATGAATATCTGCTATGCTTACTTGTATGGATGATGGATGAAAGAACATTAGTGCCATTGTGTGGATGATGGATAACAGAACGTTGGTGTTCTTGTATGAATGATGGATAAGAGAGGGTCTCTGTAGAAATGATAAGCTGGTAAACCGATACTGAAGATATGAAGTATCTTGATTGGTGTCCGACGTGAGAATGTTTGGTAGAGAACCAGGATGAAGGAATGATTGCTGAGAAAACCAGGAATCCAGAAACGAAAGATAAGGGATATTGGTGTCTCTTTCGGAATGATTGTACGAATACATTGATGTCACTGTAGAAATGATTGTAGAAGAGTGGTGTCTTCTAGAAATGATTGTAGATAAAATTTGGTGTCCCTTTAGGAAAGATTATAGAAGAACTAGTGGTGCCTTTCAGAAATGATTGTAGAAGAACATTGGTGCCTTCTAGAAATGATTGTAGAAGAACATTGTTGTCCCTGTATGAATGATCGTTGAAGAACGTTGATGTCCCTGTATGAGTGATTGTAGAAAAAATGATGTCCCCGTAAGAATGATTGTAGAAGAACATGGATGTCCCTATAGAAGAACACTGATGTCCCTGTATGTATGATTGTAGGAGAACATTTATGCCCCTGTAGGAGTGACGTTTAGAAGAACTTTGATGTCCCTGTGTGAATGACTTTAGAAATACATGTACATTGATGTCGATGTAGGGGTGATTGCAGGAGTACATTAGTGGCACTGTAGGAGTGATTGTAGAAAATTGGATCCCTGTAGAAATGTTTGCAGAATAACATTGGTGTCCCTGTGGAAGTAATTGCAGAAGAACATTGGTGTCCCCGTAGGAATGACTGTGGAAGAACGTTGATATCTCTGTAGAAATGTTTGTGGAAGAACATTGGTGCCCCTGTAGGAATTATTGTAGAAGAATATTGGTGCCCCTGTAGGAATGATTGTAGAAGAACATTGGTGCCCCTGTAGAAATGTGTGTAGAAGAACATTGGTGCCCCTGTAGGAATTATTGTAAAAGAATATTGGTGCGCCTGTAGAAATGATTGTAGAAGAACATTGGTGTCTCCGTAGGGATGATTGTAGAAGAACATTGGTGTCTCCGTAGGGATGATTGTAGAAGAACATTGGTGTCCCTGTATGGATGATTGAAGAAGAACATTGGTGTCTCTGTAGGAGTGATTGTAGGAGAACATTGGTGTTCCTGTAGGAGTGATTGTAGGAGAACATTGGTGTTCCTGTTGGAATGATTGTAGGAGAACATTGGCGTTCCTATAGAAATGATTTTAGAACAGTGGTGTCCATTTAGGAAGAATGATTGTAGAAGACTATTGGTGAAGGATGGTTGAAGAGGATTGGTGTCCCCGTGAAAAAGAAGAACATTGGTGCATTCTTGAAATGATTGCAGAAGAATATTTGTGCATCTGAAGGAATGATTCATGGAGAACGTCATTGCTACAGTCGCTTATATCGAGAACTTCTGTGTTTGGGAGGAAGGTCAGTGTTCCTGAAAGTGTTTGGGAGGAAGGTCAGTGTTCCTCAATGGGAATGACGATCAAATAAGCCAACAGATCTAACATTCAATATTCAGCCGTATTTCGAATAAAATAAAATTCCAAACGAGAATGTTTATCAACTAAAAATAATAGACACACAGGATAGTTTCCTCCAACAGAGAATCGTTCACCAAGCTGGTACAATAAGACTGTCCAAATCGAATTTCGTTTTCTCAATGGAAAATTACTTCAAGCCATTGGATAGGATAAAAGTCTGTTACGGTCGCATTGACGTCACGGTTGAAACTCCTTGTAACACCGACAACAGCGTTCATAATTTGATCATTTGATGTGATAATAATTGCCGACAGGCTTAAATAAACGGTACCCTGTTGGACAGAAAACGTTTTCAGATCATAAAGGTTTATGGAGAGGATTAGTAATGTGAGATAGTTGCACAAACATGCGATTCAACGAACGATATCCACATGTACCAACAGACGACATGTGTAATTATGATAGAATATTGATTTTTGGAAATGTCAGAAGACTCTTCATTCCCGAGTTATCTCTTATTCCTGTAGGTCTTCAAAAGAAATCGTAACAGCTGAAGGGTTGTCTTAAAAGGAGACAGCTTTCCAAATACTGGTATAGTGATAAAGACTTCCATGCGTCATTCTTGACTCAAGGATTATTTCGCGTATCGTTCCATTTAATCACCCCAAAGCATGCAAAACATCGCAATAATTTCAACTCGGCTTGAAATGTGGGTTACACAAAGTCCGTATTTCGCATTTATGTATTCCCATGGCATCATGAGGTTATAAACACTGACAATGAGAGAATGCATTTATGTGGCTTAAGCAAAATTAATTTCCGCCTGCGGGATGTCAGTCTCGTCTGCTTCATCCATTTCTGGTCCAAATGACCAAGGGCTAGTGGGGTCGTTGGATGCGAACGACCCCCTCTCAGCGCCCAACTGCATATTGTTTTCCTATGCTGGCCAGCACGGTCCTGAGCTCTCTAATAAGTAAGCATAGGAAACAATCCCCTCCCAAGAAATCCTGGCGATCCCCATGATGCCCGGATGTATAACGGACGCTACATCCTTGTTCTTCAAGAATTAAAAATATCATATAAATCGATGCAATAGCGGAAACAAAATACGCTATGACATTGCAACCATTCAAGTTGGTCGTATCATTACCGGGAGTGCAGGCATTGCTGGTAATAAAATAGACATATTGCCCGGTGTTTCATCCCAACAAAGACCAATCTTGACCGAAGTCTTACAAAGTGGTATATTTAAAGCTGTGAGTTCAGTGGTGCATCGTTTTCGAAGATTTACTGTTTCATGCAGATACTGATTTGCCACATTTGTTACTATCGGCCGATTAAGGCGCATTTTATGTATTATGCAGTCGTTATGCTCTAATTCTTGGTTCATGTTCAGAAGTCTTATACTAATTAAACGCACCATTAAACGATGCCGGAGTACTGACAAGAAGTCATATGACCTTACAGACAAATATACCGACGTTCATAAAGTTAGACCGCGGTTCGCAGTTCGCAGTTCGCAGTTCATTATTCGATGAGACCAGCAATTATTTCTTCAGATATGGAAATCTGTATTTTTTTATTATGAGTACTTTGAACTCCAAACTCTGTACAGCAAGAGAGAATGTCATGCTCTATATCTTTGCATATTCATATCCCAAATCTGACGCCAGGGGCGCTGCTAGGGGCGCTGATATGAGTCGCTGAATGACTGGTCCCGAATAACGAACTGCGAACCGCGGCCTAACTTTATGAACGTACCGACTGCATATTTCTAAAACATCACAAGAACCAAAAGTGATCTCTGTGATGATTTGTATTCCAGTTGTTCTTTTATTGTAGCTGTTCATGTGAACATATTGAATGACATGACCACACGGCCTCTATCACCGGCTTGAGCGCACAGTGACTTGAGTAGCAGGGGGTGTCTTCGTCGATGTTGTTGTTGTTGTGATTATATATATAAATTTTTTTGCAAGAATATATTTATTTCCCACCTTTTCATACACCACAATGACAGTAGATGTCATAAAAATGCTTTATATACGCCCTAAATCGATCTACATACCCCTCCTCTACTAGATCTCCATCTCTAATAACAAGTGTGGTTACTTAATGTTAAAGCCGTATACCGACTTTCGCCACGAATCCCGGTACAGGGGGTAATTCGGGTGTCTGCAGACAACCAACAGTAAATGGATGAGCAGACGTGAACTATGGTGAAAACTAAACGGGCGTGGAGAATTCCATGAGGTAAGTTCTCCTGCATTCGAAGCTTTTCGGCCTCGATTTCAAAAGTCTTCGGAAGTCTTTTATCAGTTACTGGAAACCAGCCATATCGTGGAGAATGTATTGTGTACCGGGATTCGTGGCGAATTCTTTAACATAGAAGTAACCACACTTGTTATTAGAGATGGAGATCTAGTAGAGGAGGGGTATGTAGATCGATTTAGGGCGTATATAAAGCATTTTTATGACATCTACTGTCATTGTGGTGTATGAAAAGGTGGGAAATATATATATTCTTGCAAAAAAAATTATATATATAATCACAACAACAACAACATCGACGAAGACACCCCCTGCTACTCAAGTCACTGTGCTTGAGCGGTATAAGATAAAAATATTTTGGAGCGATGATGTAATAGCCTTATCAAGTCATGTGTTGGAAAATGATGAAATATGTGACCGCCAGATAGTAAACAACGGCCCAAACGAGGGAGCAGTTTCCTACGAAGTAGGCTACAATCTACAAATTGTCCGGTAGTCAGTCAGTGAGTCCATCCGAGAACTTTCGTCCGCAAAATAAGGAGAACCGTTGACATTAGAATCTTGATTTTTTTCATGAAGGTGCATAAGGGGACTGTTACGAGCAAGTTCTGAGCTGACCTACTTTTGATGAAATTTCTGAGTGGTTCTGACTTGGGCCGTGCCCATCTTAATATAGGCAAGATTTCAACTTGGGGCGGGGGGATTTTCAAGAGCTCAGCGCGCGTCGGAATCCTAATGCCTACCCTACTTCGTAGGTCCTGTGACGTTAGTCACACTGCCAAGTTCGTATTCAGAACAAATACATATGTGGCCCGACGCCGATCAAGCCCTTCATTCCCCAAGATGTTTACAAGTCACAACACTACAATAACAATGATTTGTACAGAGGGCAAACCTTGGGGACGAAACGTCCACCAGCGGAATTTCACCATATAGAGGCAACAATTAAGCGCACCATTAAAAGGGTGGTGGAAAACGATACCGGGGTACTGGCAAGAAGTCCTATTACTCCTTATGACATACTGACTGCAAATTTCGAAAACACATCACAAGAGCCAAAAGTGTTCTTGTATCCCAACCACGCTTTTATTGTAGCTGCTCGTGTGGACATATTGAATGACATGACCACACGGCCTGTAGCACTGGCTTGAGCGGTATCAGATACAAATATAACGCCGATGTTAGAATAAAAGCTGGACAAGCCATGCTCTGGCAAATCCGTCATTTAAGACAACTTTAAAAAGACTAATGCGTGTATTTATGTATATACATGTATATATTATTTATTATTTATACGCATATACACGTGTGCGTACACGCGTGTACATTTATATCCCATGTACGTGCACACCCTATGTACATGAACGTGTATGGATGTACGAGTTTCACGTTTTCATGCATTTCTACATCTTAATTTTATGTACATGTCAACGATAAGGTTCTAAATATGCTTGTGCATCATTTTATCTTGCGTTGATTCATTCTACATACTTGTTATTAAAGGCGTTTGTTTTCAAAGGCGTTTGTTTTCGTGTAGTTTCTATACGTATATACCACCACCGGCGACCATCAACCATCAGAAGCCCGGCTGAATATTTGGTTTTCGATTATATTGTCTGTCTACCCTGACAACCATCGACCGTCGATTTATGATTTCTATATGGAAACTTTGCTTGTTCTCTGAAGACACCGACGCACCAGCTACCACCTGCTTTGTCTCGCCACGTGCAGTCGGTACTGTCGGTTTCACGACGAACCGACAGTTCAAAGCCAGGTCATGCCAAAGTGACAGTGAGTTCATGTCAAGGTGAAAGTCGACATCCGGCATACCAGCTGCAAAAAATCAGGTGAGTGATGGTTGTTTTGTGTCACCTTAGCAGTCCGTCATGGAAAACGACTTTAGATAATGGTTATCATGCCCGTGTAGTAATTAAACTGAATCCGCTTACACTAGCAACAAGGACAAAAGGTGCAATGAACACGCCGCAGTTTAATGACCACACTGCTGGTTTTGTTGGCATTGTTGGCGATTTGTTTTTTATACCTCTCGCAACGAAGTTAGGGGCGGTATACTGGAATGGGCTTGTCCGTCTGTCCGTCCGTCCGTCTGTCTGTAGAGACTATTTTGTCCAGACTACTCCTCCTAGGATTTTGCCTCTATTTTAATGAAACTTTACATATGTGTTACCTATGGTTTGAAGATGTGCATGCCCTATTTTCAAGGCGAAATTATAATGTTTGACATATTTATGACATTTTGAACTTTATGGGACTTTGCCATTTTCAAGATCTATTCCCATGTAGTGGCTATTTTGTCCGAACTACTCCTAAGATTTTGCTTTTATTTTAATGAAACTTTACATATGTGTTACCTATGATTTGAAGATGTGCATGTCCTATTTACAATGCGAAATTATAATTTTTGACATATTTACGACGTTTTGAACTTTATAGGACTTTGCCATTTTCAGGATCTATTCCCATGTACAGATAAGTTTCTAGTGTAATGAACTACTCCTACTGTTTTTATCAGAAGGTTCTGAAACTTTGTAGACATGTTTGAAGATTTGCATCTCCTATTTGTGACATGAAATATTAATTTTTGTCAAAATTACCCAGACTTGGAATGACCAGTATATTATTGTTTTTATACTGTATTGACATATTACTCAGAACGGCAGACTTTTGTCTTGCAGGTCGGGGGGTATATTTAAAACAACAAAATGGCTAGAATCATGAATAATACAACTTTTTAGTGGTTATCGGTGTCGGGGAATCTGATCTGTTCAACGATTTGAGGTCAAGGTCACCCTAAATGTCATTTTGGGGTCAAATTCTTCATTTTCAGTGGTTTTTAGTCAAAATATACAAACTAACTCATTTGATCGATATTCGGGGTTGAGTAAACCAAATCTGGCCATATTTTGACAATTTGAGGCAATACTGCATGTGAGGTTCACGACAGAGGTCACCCGAAACAGAGATCAACCGGAGGTCAATTATAGGAAACACCAGAAGGGCTAGAATCACAAATAATACCATAGCGCTTTGTGGCATCGGAGAATTAGATTCTGACCTTATTTTGACGATTTGAGGTCATGGTCACCTCATTTGAGAATTAAAGGTCAAAGATCAACAGTTGCTACTAAAACCAATCGAAACAAGATTATTCAGGAACAAATGTTACTTAAATACTTCGGAGATGACATCTGCTGTTAAAATGCTATAACTATGCCGCTACGTGCATTTAAATGTTCAAAATACAAAACAAAGACCGCTTAAGCAAAACAGTATACCAGTGATATCTTTTACTACCTTTGCCTTCTGGCTTGCGCTCTATGATGCCAGCAATAAGTAATACTTGTCATCACCGCCCTCGTTATTAACGCACCCGCCTTCGCATTTGCAGAGTGTCGTGTATCGGACATCGGCACAGTTGCATTTGCACCTTCCGTGCATGCCTTGAGTCAGCCGCAGTGCATGAGAAAGGCATATGCCATAGAAGTGTCGCCGAGGGTGGTCCATAGCGGTTGCCATGTACTCGTGCAATCTTTGTGCCAGCTCCACTCACTGAAGTCAGGGATTTCCTGCTGAAGCGAAGCGACTCCAGTAGAAACTCGCTTGCAGCAGCGCTCGCTTCACATGCTGCAAAAGCGCGGCTTGGGAAGTGGGATGTTTTCCAGCGATCTGGTTGCAGTAGTGAAGAGGTGATGCTTGGCCTCATTGACACCGGCTGCACCACATCCCTTGCTGTACATTAGTACGATGAAGCGTTCTAGAAGCTCCATATGCACGGACGCGAGAGTGTCCGGGTTATGCGTGAGAGCCACTAGTGTGTCAGTGGGGTCCGATATGCTTGTACAGGCTGCCCAGGCGGTCTTTTTGCCACATCCAAGAAACTGTGAAGTCGTCTTGCACCCCGTTAAGCTGTGAAAGAGAGGTAGTGCCACGGACTTTGACGGACCGAGATCGGAATAGATGGTTTGGACTGGAATGCCACAATACTTTTTCCCGAAGTATGAATGGATCAGCGGCTTCTTAAAAAATGTTAACAAAAAGGAGCCGTCCTCATTCATCAGCACACAGATCTCCAAGACTGACATGAGCGGAAAGCTCCTTCTGTGTACCCGTTTTGAGTCCGTGTTCTTCAACAGGCGTTGTGACCTCACAATACTTCAACCGTGCAACAATTCCGAGGCGGACACCAGGGTCCTCCTGCATCTAGCACATGCCACGGAGGAGGGTCATACAACAGCCTGTGTTCGCACGATGGACAGCGATGTCCGGTCTTTGGAGACCCTCGGTCTATCGGAACTCTTGGTGGACTTCGGTACTGGAAAAAATTGTTGTGACATTCCAGTCCATACCATTTGTTCCGATCTCGGTCCGTCAAATCCTTGGCACTACCCCTCTTCCACAGCCTTACTGGGTGCGACCCGACTTCACAATTTCTTGAGAGCGCAAGCCAGAAGGTATAGGTACTAATAATCATTGGTATATTGTTGCTAAAGCGGTCTTTGTATTGTGTTTCGAACATTTAAATACACATAGCGGCGTAGCGGCACAGTTATAGCATTTTGTCAGCAGATGTCCGAAGTGTTTTAATATAATTTGTTCTTCAATAATCTTCGTTCGATTGTTCTTAGTGGTAACTGTTGATCTTTGACCGTTGACCCCAAAATGGGGTGACCTCAAATCTTCAAAATAAGATCAGAATCGGAGAATGCCACAAACCTCTATGGTATTATTTGTGGTTCTTTTGGTGTTATACCTTCAATTGACCTCTGGTTCGGATGACCTCTATCGCGACTCTCAAATGAAATATTGCCCCGAATCGGGTTACTCAACCCTGGAAACCAATAGAATGAGGCAGTTTATATATCTTGCCCCAAAACCACTGATAATGGCGAATTTATCCCGAAAATGACCTTTAGGGTGAACTTAAAGTGTGACCTTGACCTCAAATCATTGAAATAAGATCACAATCAGATTCTCCGACCCCCAAAACCACTAAAAAGTGCTATTATTCATATTTCTAGCCCTTTTAGTAATTTACCTACGATTGGCCTCTAACCTGGGTGGCGACCATATTGAATTTCGCCGAATATGGCGGCCCTAGGGGGCGCCCGTCTTGGCGCCCGTCAAAAATCGAAATAGTATGGTATGGGCGACATATGGGCCAAATTTGGTGCTTTTGGAAGAATGTGAACCAAAAAATCCCTAACAGCCCTGACTATAGCTCTTTCACTTAAAGTATATAGTTTTATCAATCCTGAACTTTTCCGTTAAAAATTTCTCAAGTTCGCAAACAAGGCACAGTGCATGTTGCCCTTGACCTTGTGATCAGCCTGGCCCCCGGGTTTTGCTGCTTGCAGCTATCTTTATTATAGTTTTCGCTTGTTCGACGTAATAAATGTATGGCATACAATAGATTTTACATTACCCCCCTCAATATGAAACAGTTCTAAAACTTTCCATACACAATTAACCAGAGAACGACGTGCCCGGCGATAGAGTCAAAAATAATCGTTTCCAAAGGAAAGTAAATTTCATTTCGAAACAAAAAGAACATTTGTACATGCTTTTCTCAATAAAAATGACATACAAAATCTCATTAATTTACATCGCGCGCGTTCAACGGCAATCGATATGATAAACAAACATCAAACTCAAATTGTAAAATTCAAAATTCACAATTTAATTTCAGAGAAAATTACGCAGAAAAGTATACATAGTTCACATGTACAGATGTGACTTTTCATGATCAACTACTGCCAGGGCACATACTGTCTTACTGGGCAAACACTGTTTTATTTTACATTACCTTCATATTTACTAATTTATCATGCAGTTCTTGCGGAGAAACGACATAAATAAAAAATTCGGAAAATCTGACCGAAAATTGACCAAAAAATGTAGTAGTATAGGACGGCACTATAGACCACTTTCTCCTATCTCTTAACATAGCGATGACGTCATCAAACCGGAAGTAGGCCTATATCTCGGGAATGGTTAGAGTTTTGGGCCTTTTGGAAAACATTAGCGGTAACAAAAAATCCAAGATGGCCGCCAGTCAGCCATATTGAAATCCAAGATGGCGCAAAAGTCGGATGTACCTTTATTACAATTGTTTTCATTCAAAGAAATCCAAGATGGCCGCAATGAATGACCTTCGTTGTAGTAATATTGTATGGCACTATAGAACACTTTCTCCAATCTCTTAACGTGGTGACCTGTTATTTCTGGCTCCTCAACAATTTGACCTCGACCCCGTTGACCATGTTACGCGTAGAATGTGATGATTTTTAGAACATGGCGGCCAAACCGAAAGTGACGTCACCAAAACCGTAGATAGCCGATATTTTCCGAACAGTAGGGGTTACTGGCATTGAAATTTAAAAAATATGACTTCACAGTGACGTCACCAAAGCTGCCATCTTGGAATTCCTTTACATTTTCTGGTAGAGCTTGACCGAAGGGTATAGTGTGGTAAGTTTCAGCTCGCTAGATCAACGGGTAAGAAAAATAATTAGGGGGGTCATGTAGTAGTATAGGACGGCACTATACCGTTTTCCCCCTATGGTTTAACATGGTGACCAGATTTTCTGGCTCCTCAACAATTTGACCTCGACTCCGTTGACCCAGGGTCACGAAACTTGGTCAGAAGATGCCCGCGGATATTTTCCAGATATTCAGTTATAGACATTACTGTTAAATGATAATAATTACCCTTTTTCCGTTATTTGTTTAGCATGTGTGGAATACATACATATAATATTTTCAGATTTGTCTTTACCCGTACTCAGCACAGCTCGGATCTCTTAATATTAACATGTATTCAGCGCCAGAGTTTTTAGAAATAGCGTCGCAATACCTTTCCAGAAATGGGTTTACCTCTCGAAGGACAGTCGTCAACAAGGTTGAAACAAGCTTGATGGTGCAGCTTCTAGAACTAGCTATTAATCTAGTTTGGTATGGTGATTTATGCATTCTGGTAATCCAATGCACTTTTGGAATATCATTAGACATTTTGGCTTGAATTTTTTAGGAAGATCCATGCAATAGATCCCGAGAAATAACGGCAACAAGAAATCAAAGATGGCCGCCATCTTGAAATCCAATATGGCGCAAACGTCCGATGCACCTTTCGTACAAGTTTTTTTTAATCAAATTTAATTTAATTGTTAATTGTTAATTTAGCTGACACTTATTCCAGATATTCATTTATAGAAATTACTATTAAATGATAATAATTGACCTTTATGCAATATGAATAAATTGTAACACAACACACCATCTGAACTATTCTTCCTTCTTCTATTCTTTAGTGTCTCTTGTTTCTATCTTTTTTTAGTAATTAATTTCCTTGATTTATAAATGACGCGCTGTATTATAACAGCATATGACTGCGAGACTAAGTTCCTTCATAGCGAGGAACCATCCCATTGCCCCGTGGGAGGCCCGATGAGACGGAAATCTCGCTGTGTACAATTTAGCTGGGCTCAGAATGTTATCAATTAAAATTCCAGTCTTAAAGTGTACGTTTTATCTTAAGATCTATATAGAAGGAAGACAGATGTCTAACACACAGCAAACTGCCCATCACTTCAGAAAGCGGTTAAGCACAAAAAAATTATACATGTAATTAGCTGGGTCAGTTGCCGATCAACCAGAACGTTATAATTAACGTTCTATTGCATGGATCTTCCTAAAACATTCAAGCCAATATGTCTAATGATATACCAAAAGTGTATTGGATTCCCAGAATGCATAAATCACCATACCAAACTAGATTAATAGCTGGTTCTAGAAGCTGCACCATCAAGCTTGTTTCAACCTTGTTGACGACTGTCCTTCGAGAGGTAAACCCATTTCTGGAAAGGTATTGCGACGTTATTTCTAAAAACTCTGGCGCTGAATACATGTTAATATCAAGAGATCCGAGCTGTGCTGAGTACGGGTAAAGACAAATCTGAAAAATATTATATGTATATATTCCACATATATATGCTAAACAAATAACGGGAAAAGGGTAATTATTATCATTTAACAGTAATGTCTATATAGAGGATCTTACACGAGTGGCTATTTAATATGAAAGTTATGACACGAATTGAGTAAGTTTTACATGTTGCGAGCTTTAGCGAGCAACATATAAAACTTACTCAACGAGTGTCAACTTTCATATTAAATCGCCACGAGGGTAAGATTCTGTTTATCACATAACTGATTTTAAGCAAATTATAAACACAATAATTCGAAATATTTTATCATCAAATATATCTCAAAATTTTGTTTCTTTGTTTCCTCTCGACGAAAAAAACGTCCGTGGCTCAGGCGCATCACAGCCTTAGAAGTTACTGTATACGCTAAGCCGATATAGTTCCAAAACGCAACCGAGTTTGAGCACCTCCCTTTTAAGACTGTTCAGTTTCCACAGCATTTCAAAATATCGTAGACCATTTCACAACAGAATGCAGTAAGTGTAACTTGTTAATTAGCAGTTCATGATACATTATTTATTTTGGATCATGTCATGCCACAAGTTACAGTCGTGTTCGCTGCATGTTATCATGCGCGCGACATGTTGACGAGTTCCAAGCGACGTGACGACAAGCTAGGCTGACAAGATCATTTTGAATACGGTACGTCATCCGTTTGAAGTCTATAATCATCCAGATCTATTGCAAGAAATAAGCAAACATCGAAAAGATTCCATGTAGATATATTACAGAAGAATGAACACACGTTTACTCTCGAGATCTGACGGGATACGGTACCCAAAATGGCGGCCTGGCTCGATTCGCCAAACAACAATGACAGACTACGGTAGGCCCTACGTGAGTACTTCATACAAAATATGAAGCTCAAAACTGTCGAAATAATGTATTGCCGATCATTGCTGCTTGTATGGCTATTGACAATTATAGTATGCAGGTCGATGCATGTATCTGGATAAAATGATCGTCTTGCAGCTATCTATGTTGTTGTTGCACTTGTAAACATAGTATTTCGTAGTAAAATTTTATCAATGGGAAAAAATAGTTCAATGACGTCACCACCAAGCGTAGTGATTTATTTTCTCACGCTACATGTACTATCCAATCAGCTTGTTTGAAAGTGTTATGTCACTAGTTACATACGATATTTACGTCATGGCTTTATGTCACTGAATAACAACACAGTTATGTGATCAAAATGAACATCTGGAAAATATCCGCGGGCATCTTCTGACCAAGTTTCGTGACCCTGGGTCAACGGGGTCGAGGTCAAATTGTCGAGGAGCCAGAAAATCTGGTCACCATGTTAAACCATAGGGGAAAAACGGTATAGTGCCGTCCTATACTACTACATGCCCCCCTAATTATTTTTCTTACCCGTTGATCTAGCGGGCTGAAACTTACCACACTATACCCTTGGGTCAAGCTCTACCAGAAAATGTAAAAAGAATCCAAGATGGCCACTTTGGTGACGTCTCTGTGAAGTCATTGTTTTTAATTTCCATGCCACTAACCCCTACCGTTTGGAAGATATCGGCTATCTACGGTTTTGGTGACGTCACTTTCGGTTTGGCCGCCATTGTTTTAAAAATCATCACATTCTACGCGTAACATCCGCGGAAACCTACTGAACAAATTTCGTGACCCCAGGTCAACGGGATCGAGGTCAAATTGTTGAGGAGCCAGAAATAACAGGTCACCATATTAAGAGATTGGAGAAAGTGTTCTATAGTGCCATACAATATTACTACAACGAAGGTCATTCATTGCGGCCATCTTGGATTTCTTTGAATGAAAAAAATTGTAATAAAGGTACATTCGACTTTTGCGCCATCTTGGATTTCAATATGGCTGACTGGTGGCCATCTTGGATTTTATGTTACCGCTAATGTTTTCCAAAAGGCCCACAACTCTAACCATTCCCGAGATATAGGCCTACTTCCGGTTTGATGACGTCATCGTTATATTCCGATGAACGCCATTTGTTTTAAAGTCTCCATTAGCGCAAACCCCATGACTAACTCATTCAGTTCGGGAGATATCGGCTATTTACGGTTTTGATGACGTCACTTCCGGTTTGGGCGGCATGGTTTTAAAAAGTATGATATTCTACGTGTAACATCCGTGGGAACTTACTGACCAAGTTTCGTGAGTCTATGTCACAGGGGTCGAGGTCAAGGTCTATAGTGCCGTCCTATACTACTACATGGCTCCACTAACTTTTTTCTTACCCCTTGATCTAGGGATCTGAAGCTTACCACAATATGCCCTTGGGTCAAGCTCTACCAGAAAATGTAAAAAAAAAGATGGTCGCTTTGGTGATGTCATTTTAAAAACGACATTTTTTTGGTCGATTTTCGGTCAGATTTTCCGAATTTTTTATTTATGTCGTTTCTCCGCAAGAACTGCATGATAAATTAGTAAATATGAAGGTAATGTAAAACAAAATAGTTTTTGCCCAGTAAGACAGTAGTTGATCATGAAAAGTCACATCTGTACATGTAAACTATGTATACTTGTGTTAGTACCCATTTTTCTGCGCAATTTTCTCTGAAATTAAATTGTGAATTTTGAATTTTACAGTTTGAGTTTGATGTTTGTTCATCATATATATCGATTGCCGTTGAACGCGCGCGATGTAAAATTAATTATATTTTGTATGTCAATTTTATTGAGAAAAGCATGTACAAATGTTCTTTTTGTTTCGAAATGAAATTTGCATTCTTTTGGAAACGATTATATTTGACTCTATCGCCGGGCACGTCGTTCTCCGGTGAATTACGTATGGAAAGTTTTAAAACTGTTTTATATTGAGGGGGGTAATGTAAAATCTAGTGTATGCCATACATTTATTATGTCGAACAAGCGAAAACTATAATAAAGATAGCTGCAAGCAGCAAAACCCCGGGAGCCAGGCTGATCACAAGGTCAAGGGCAACATGCAATGTGCCTTGTTTGCGAAATTGAGAAATTTTTAACGGAAAAGTTCAGGATTGATAAAACTATACTTTAAGTGAAAGGGCTAGTCAAATGCTATTCAACTACATTTGGGGGGGGGGGGATTTTTTCACCAGATACCGTCAAATTTACCAAACTCCAGACAATCGCCATTGTAATGTCATGTGACCTATTTTGGCCATTGGGAATAATAGGTCATAAAACCGCGTGACGTATAGGTAAGGCAGAACATGTCAAAGTAGCAAGGCTTCCGTCAACCACCTCGTCTAATAATACCCCAGCCACTTGTCCGATTTCTGGACAGGATTCCGGGCCGCGCGCTCATCGCCGGATGTGACATCATAGTGAAGTAGATGTTTGCCGAACATTTCGATTACTTTTCAGGACTGCATAATACCTCTGTTGACCTAGCGGTAAAAAGAATTATCTAGAGATTATTTTCCCTGTTTATCTGGACAGAGCATATGAAAAGTAATTCGCTCATGTACAATACTGAAGGAGTTGTTCGACCGGATTCAAACTGAACCGTGCGTTCGTGAGTTTTCCCCTATACGTCATAGCAACGTAGTAATGGTCAAATTCCGCTATTGGAGGCAGGGATGATAAATGAGCCTGTGAAATGGAGCATGCGTTGTGGGGAGGATGGGCTTACGTATGACAGGTGGAAGTTTTACGGTGTATTTTTTGCAGAGGCATTTATTGTTGGGCTAGATTTTACAAAAATGGTTAATATATTCCGAAGTTTTTTTAATTTTTGGAGAGCAATTTTCAATTATATTATATGTAATTATAAATCATATTTTCAACCTACACGGGCTATAGGACAGGTTAAGAGGCAAGATTTCCTGCCTATACTACTATCGTACACAAGGCATAATTACAGTGTAACTGGCTACCAAGGAAAAAAACAAATCGCCAACAATGCCAACAAAACCGACAGTGTGGTCATTAAACTGCGGCGTGTTCATTGCAGCTTTTTGTCCTTGTTGCTAGTGTAATCGGATCAGTTTAATTACTACACGGGCATGATAACCATTATCTAAAGTCGTTTTCCATGACGGACTGCTAAGGTGACACAAAACAACCATCACTCACCTGATTTTTTTGCAGCTGGTATGCCGGATGTCGACTTTCACTTTGGTATGATCTCACTTTCACTTGGGCATGACCTAGCTTTGAACTGTCGGTTCGTTGTGAAACCGACAGTACCGACTGCACGTGGGGAGACAAAGCAGGTGGTAGCTGGTGCGTCGGTGTCTTCAGAGAACAAGCAAAGTTTCCATATAGAAATCATAAATCGACGGTCGATGGTTGTCAGGGTAGACAGACAATATAATCGAAAACCAAATATTCAGCCGGGCTTCTGATGGTTGATGGTCGTCGGTGGTGGTATATACGTATAGAAACTACACGAAAACAAACACCTTTAATAACAAGTATGTAGAATGAATCAACGCAAGATAAAATGACGCACAAGCATATTTAGAACCTTATCGTTGACGTTAAGGTGTAGAAATGCATGAAAACGTGAAACTCATACACGTACATGTACATAGGGTGTGCATGTACATGGGATATAAATGTACACGCGCGTACGCACACGCACATGTGTATATGCGTATATATATAATAAATAATATATTACATATACATATATACATGCATTAGTCTTTTTAAAGTTGTCTTAAATGACGGATTTGCCCATGCTACACTGTAAATCACACGTTCTGGGTTAGAAGCTCAAAGAGAGGTTCAGTTTGGTGTTTGGGTATCAAACGCATGTGTATAGGTTTTACGCACCTGCGGTTTCATAACCGAAACCCCTGTGTGTTTATATCCTAAACATCCATGTGTTCAAAACCTTATCTTATGTCGGAAGAAACATGTGCTCAACTGAACCTCACTTTTATCATTATGATCCTGAATATTTGATTTAAAGCATACAGACAAAATACAAACCATGTTGGATGGATGGATGGATGCACTTGGGCACTCCATCGCACCGCGTTGGGCACAGGTCGTGCGAACACGCCGTGCAACCCGTTTCCCCCAACCCGCCCTACACATGATCCCTCTTAACAGTGTCACATAGACACTGTTTAATCCCCACATTCTTATTAAACAATATATATTCTCTTAATTCCCATAACTACAGAAGTATCACATAATATTTCCATCTGTCAAGCCCCCTCATTCTCTCTTCTCGGATCGATTCTTAGTGGCAACTTAATTATCACAATGGACACTCATAATTAAATCTCCAAATAGCCACTCATCCTCCCCATTCACTCAACATTTAATATTTCACCCTATTTCCCGAAATCATAAATCCAGTGCCATGGAAATTTCACCCAGTATTTCTCATTTTCCTCAATGCAATATCCCACTATTTTTCCCTTATACAGAGTATACCGTACAAACGCATTCCCCCACACCGCCCTGTACATGCTCCCTCATACCATTGACGCATGGCCATCGGTAATTCCCCATTATATCTTTTTTACATCTTTTTCCATTTCATCTAATCTTGATCAGGTCCCTAGTCTTACCTCTATTTCTCTTAATCATCTCTATATATTCACCAATTATTTCACCCATTTCTCTTCATTTTCCCCGAAAATACCCCAATATTTCCCGTCACTTTGCCTATTTCCCGAAATCATGAATCCAGTGCCATGTAAATATCACCCAGTATTTCTCATTTTCCTCAATACAATATCCCACCATTTCCCCTTCACTGTGCCTAATCATACAGAGTATGACACATGCTCCCTCATACCATAGCCACTGACAATAAATATCTGTTCCCCTTGATATATTCCCATTCTGTCCTCTATTTCCCTTAATCGTCTATAACTTATACCTCGGTATTTTCACACATATTCATATACATATACACCAGTTATTCAACCAGTATTTCCCTTCATTTTCCTCAATGAAATATCCCAATATATATCCGCTCACTGAAGGTCATATAATCCAATGCCATACTAATTCCACCCAGTATTCCCTCTTATTTTCCTCAATCAATTATCCCAGTAGTTTCCCTTGTGCTTATTTACCCAGATCATGTAGGACATGTTTAATCCCCACATTCCTATTACACAATATACCCTCTCTTAATTCCCATAACTACAGAAGTATCACATAATATTTCCATCTGTCAAGCCCTCTCATTCTCTCTTCTCGGACCGATTCTTAGTGGCAACTTTGATTAATTATCACCATGGACACTCACAATTAAATCTCCCAATAACCACTCATCCTCCCTCATTCACTCAGCATTTACTATATCACCCATCGAATTTCTCTCCAACCCACTTTCTTTAATAATTGTTCCTGCCCCCAACACCCTGGTAATCCTCATCCTTGTGTCCTACATTTTTAAGTATCCTATTGCTCCCCGTCCTCTCCAGCTTTCCACTGTTGAACCATTTCACAAAGTAATCCTTCACATTGCACCTAGTGTAAAGTCTTGTCACATTAACATTCTACAGCAGTTCTGCCTCCCCCAACCCCTCAATATCCGCTCTAATGGTCCACACATCTTGCACAAAGTTGGATACGATACGGCTCTCTGTCTTATCCAAAATATTACCACCAAGCCCCAACAAGTCTGATAAGGCTAGGTCTTCATCATCCCCACTTATCATTCCCCATCTAATTTCATTATGTGAAGCTATCAACTGACCCCTCAACTCGTCCCTCCTTGCCCTGTACCTTTCACAATATAACAAGACATGTTTCATATCTTCCATCACCCCACACGTTTTACACCTTTTCTCTTCCAGACTTCGTTTCATCCTATTCCTTGTTACCAACGACCCTGTCCTAGCCTTCGCCAGCCAAGAAAAATCACCCGCGCAGTCTACATATCTCTCTTTCCATGAACCCTCTTTCTTCTTATATATAAACAAGGATGACTTAGATTCCATCCCATCTTTCCACTCTTCTACCCACTTTTCATCCACTTTAACAGAAACCATTGTTTTCCATCTTCTCTCGCTGTTTCCGGTTTCAATTAGGTTAACATCATAGTTTGTGCTAATCGCTTCTACTTCCTTGAACCACCCAGTCTGTTTCTCTGCTTTGAGACCTTCCTCCCAAGCAGTTTTTGCCCATCTATCCCCCTCCATTCCAACCAGACGCCCATAGTAGTTTAACTTCAATATTCCTACTTTGTCGGCCATTCTGCTCCACCCAAGTTCTCCATAAATAGCTTCTATTGCAGTCATACGGTTCACCCCTAGTATCCATCTCCCTGCCTGTAGTTCCACCAAATCCAATACTGCCAGCGTTTTCCCATCAAGTTCCACTATTTCTACCCCATATAAAATTGTAGGAACTGCAACTCTCTCCCACAATATTCTTGCGCACATACTTCGGTTACATGTACTGGTACTTATGGCCTTGACTATCCCCAACATTCTCTTTGCCTTTGCAATCATCTCTTGCGTTTGCACCCTGAAAATTTGCCCTTTTAACTTCATTCTAATTCCTAGGTACTTATTTTCATCCACCTCTCCTATCTGCATGACATGTTCTTCCGCCTCCTCCAGACTTAACTTCCCAAGTTGCCAGTTGTCCCCCCTTGGTTTAACCTGACTACTAACCATGACGCAACTCTTTGTTGGGCTGTACATTATCTTCCTTTCAAATCCAAACTTCCCCACTATATCCAAGATAAGCTGTAATTCTTTCCTTGTTTTCGCAAATAAAACTATATCATCTGCAAAAAACAACCCAGGAATGATTCGCTTCCCGAGATTCACACCCCACCCGCATCCTTCAAGTCGTCTTCCTAGCTCTGCTAAATATATCGCAAAGAGTAACGGTGACAACACACACCCCTGCTTTAATCCTTCCCTCAGATCTATATAATCCGTTTCTATCTCCCCAAATACAACTTTGAAACGGACTCCAGCATATAAATCCTTGATGATGTGTAGTATCTTGCCTCTATAACCCAGGCCTTCCAAGGCAGCCCAGAGTGCCTCCCTCCACACTCTATCATATGCTTTCTTAATGTCTAGAAAGGCCACACAGCATCCCTGTTTGTGATTCCTTTTTTGCTCCAAAATCTGAGTGAGCACGTAGAGGTTATCTTGACACATCCTGCCTTTCCTAAAACCCGCCTGTATCTCTCCCAAAAGACCTCTACTCTCCACATCTCTCTGGAGCCTTACTCCCAAAATCTTGGTAAACACTTTTCCTACATTACTCGCTACAGCTATTCCTCTGTAATTATCTAATAACCTCGTGTCACCACTCTTGTGCAACAATGTAGTCCTTGTTGTCTTCCAAACCACCGGGATTACCTCAGTTTCCCATATCCGACAAAATAACAATCTCAAACATTCGAGTATTCGCACACCTCCCTCTTTCATAAACTCGTTTGGAATATTATCTTCTCCCATAGCCTTTCCTCTCTTTATGTCTTTCACCACCTGCCTTATTTCTTTGATCTCAATTTGTCTCGTTAGACCATCGCTGTCTGCAATTTCTTCTTCGGCGCTAAGCCTCTCTTCCTTCCTGATGTTTTCCAGTATATCCCTATCCACTTCCCTTTCACTATGTTCTGTGGCAATTTCCCCCCATTTCTCCCCTATCATGGCGGCTAGTACTTTTCTATCCGTGGTATCCCACCCTCCCCAGTCTTCAAGACGCCGGATACCTCTTGTTTCCTCTTATGGTAAACCAACTTCCAAAATGTTTTGCTACCTTCCTTTCCTTCTCTATCAATTCTATTTACTACATCCTGATTATGTAATCTAATCATGCATTGTGTCAACTCCTTCACCTCTCTCCTAGCCTGCTCATACTCCTTCTTTGCTTCACTCACTAGCTCCTCTTTCCTTTCTCCCTCACTTATCAAGGCCATATTAAACTCTTGTCTTGCACAGCGCCTTTTCCGCCTCGCCTCCCGAATTTCTGTATTTTCTAATCTATTTCCACTATTCCATCTCACCCATGGGATGACCCCTTCCGTAGCTGCAATGAGCCTTTTATTGAACATTTCTGCAAGTCCCTCTCCTGTCGTACATTCTCTAACCTGCACTTCCCAATCACTGAATTCTTGCTCTATATTATTTCGAAATGTTTTCCAATCAGTGTCTTCATTCATCACCCACTTGAACTGGTTTCTACTGATATTTTCCCCTCCTTGAACCCTCTGTTCCATTTCCATCATAACCCAGTTGTGATCACTGTCTACATCATAATTTTGAATATCATCAATCACCATATATCTCACTTTATCCAGTTCTGTGTGCTGTAGCAGAATGTAATCCACTACTGTCTTACACCCTGCCCTCTCTCGTGTCCAGAGCCCTGAACACTTTTGTGATCTATTCATTATATATAACTCAAATGTTTTCTCTATCTCTAATATTCTCGTCCCATTGTGGTTAACACCAGGTTTGTTTCCATGTATACCTTCCCCCTCTTTATCTCCAACATGCCCGTTAAAATCTCCCAGCAAAACCACTTTATATCCAATCTGCCTTAATCTTGTCATCTGTGCCACCAATAGATCATATAACCTATCATTCCAGCCCCTGTCAACTCCTTGCTGTGCTGCATACAGCAGCCCTATAGCATATTTGTCTCCAAAGTTTCCCGATATCCATATCACATCGTCAACTACCCGTTCCCATTCTGCACCAATAACTAGACCCAAGTCTTCCATCTTCAGCTGAAAACCTTGCCGGCACTTCTTCACCGCAAGCGCAATGCCACCTGCCCCTGTACTGGCTTGCTGTTGTCGTCTGCCCTCAAAACAATCATATCCCTGGATCTTAATTGCAGACGTCCCTTTATATTTATGTGTCTCTCGAACACTGTACATGTATCTGAATCGGTCGAACGTTACATGTAGCTTTATAGTTTTTGAGGCCCAGCCAGCCACTCATTCGACAATAAGACAGTGTGTTTTTGGCTGGCGACTAAGCCTCGTCTAGCCCGAAAACATCGGCTAAGGGGTCTATTTTTTTTTTTTATTATTGTTGTTGCTGACCCTTTAGCCCGAATCACATATACAGACCGAAAAGGAAAAAAATAAATAAGACGTCAGTCGCTCGAGATCTTCAACTGCACACGGCGTGGGGAATTGAGACAAAGGCACGAAAAGCATTTTATCGAATAAATAATATGATTTGGCATCTCCAGAACTTTGATAATCAACTAATGACTCATTCCGTTAGACGAAATCTTCTTCCAAACTCTAATTTTGTCATCTAACTCGTCAAGTTGCCGCCATTTTCAGTCTCGTTGAGAAACGAGATTTCCAACGCGATTGACCTTTCTGACCACGTGACTCGTCCATTTCACCATAGTCAGATCAGAAAGGTCACGATACTAGTGCGCACGCGCGGTCAAGTCTCGTTGAGCTGTAATCTGAAGAAATGGCGGTAAACATCGAAATCGAGCGTTTATTGTGTTTTCTTCGTCGTCACTAATTTTTTGGAGTCCCAAACAGTCATTAGAGATGGTACATGGTGAAAGAAGCTCAGGTCGGTCAAACTGTATCAAATTGGCATATTTTTTCTCTCCCGTTTCGTTATTTTCGTCAGCGAAAAGTTGCTCTTCGCCAGTCAAATTTTTATCGCTAAAATTTAACCTAGGTGCGATCTCGGCTGTGATAGGAATGCCACGCCCCCTTACCCTAAATTTACCTATCACAGCCAGAGTTTCTGGGTTAAGCCTCGTCGTACCTTTGTTAACGAATGCCAGCAGTGTCAGGGGCATTTGAAACATCATCAAAGATATAGGCCTAGTTTGTTTGTTTTAAAATTGATTGGTGTTTATCGATTATGTAAATTCTTGACACATTGACTGTATAACCATCATATAATCCAAACTGTAGACAGCGATCCCTTTCAATGTTGTCGCCTGGTTAAACCTATTTAACCCAAAGCCTTTTTTTATAAAATCGATTTCCGTACTATTGGCCATCGGTAATCGGGTGTTCGAGGTGCCCCAAGCCGCCATTAAAGGCACAAGTATGTTCGTCTGAATTAACAGATGCACAGTGAGAGTAATACGCTCATATACCAGCTTGCCTCACTACGTCATTCACTCTGCTTAAACAAGGACAGTAAGAGACGGAGTAAGCCAAGCTGGTATATGAGCGTAGGAGAGAGAGTGAGGGGACACAGACCGAGGTTCGTTGCAAGCGTAACAATGTCTCACTCGCGTTAACCCAACCTGGCCTGGGTTTTTTGGGACCTGACACCCGTTGAGCGAAGGGGCTGAAACTTACCCCAAAACTGTACCAGAGAATGTACGCCAAAAAAAAAAAAAAAAAAAAAAATCCAAGAAGGCCGCTCCAAGGGTACTGAGCGATCCTGCAGACACTTTTACACACCCTCGAGAGTTTGTCTTTAAACAACTAAAAGTATGCCTCATAGCTTTGGTAATAAATATATATATTTGTTGAAAGCGCATTTCTTAAGGATTCCAAATATATAAATTTGTTTGCTGTTAATCTTTATGTTGTGAAGATATTCGGATTAAAAAAAAATAATTTAAAATTGAATTTTAATTTTATGAGCGCTATTTTGAAAAAAGTATTCAACTTACCGTAACTTACATCATCATTTCGTGTAGAAGACAACTTCAGCAGGAAATCAGTGTCACAGTTTGGTCAATTTTGGTCTAGTTCTCATTCTATTGACATTTAATAGAATATTTCTTCGCAAAAATCGAGCAACTCATATTTTTGAACTTTGAAGTTGAATCAAATGTCAATAGAATAAGAAATAGACCAAAATTGACAAAACTGAGACACAGATTTCCATGATAGAGTTGTCTTCTACAGGAAATGATGACGTAACTTACTATACGTTGAATACTTTTTTGAAAATAGCCATTTAAAAAAGAAGGCTCATTTCTTTAAATTAATTTGCTTAAATTCGAATATCTTCACAGCCTACAGATTTTCCGTGAACACATTAATATATTTGGAATCCGTAAGAAATGCTCTTTCAACAATATATATACATTACCATAGCTTTAAGGCATACTTTTAACTGTATAAAGACAAATTCTAGAGGGTGTGTAAGTGTCTGCAGGAGAGCTCTGTCTCCTTATAATTTTTAAAAATTTTTATTCGTGTATGTCTTCTCAAAAAGTGCATGGTATTAATTGGATATGAAATAAGAATAGTTTTTGTCTACTTTTCCTTCCGAAAAGGCAGGAATTTCGAAGAAATATGACGAAAATTTGACTTTTCTGGAACCCCACATGACCGCCATTTGGAAGTTACCCATGATCCTCTGCTCGAAGAGGTATACAAACAGGCTCAAAATGGTCCCAATATAATAAGCTACAACGTCTAGGAGGGTCAGCTTTTAATTGTTTGTCGTTCCGATCATATAACTTATTTTTGTCCTGGCCAGTGAACTACCGGTACTTGAATTAGGTTGTTGAGTAAAACATTCCTGATGAATCTAAAATCTATATAAATGTGTGAGACGTGGGATGTATTAAATAGAAATGTTGATTCTATTCCGAGTTTCCTCTAAACCCTGGCCAAGCGACGAGAGATAGTATATTATATATTGTCTTTGGCTGGACTCTGAGAAATACCACCTCAAAAGACTACAAATGACGAAAACCACGAGATCGCGGTGATACTCTTTTCCCAGTAAAATATTCTAATAAGGCCGAACAAACTGGCCCCGCAGGGGCCAGTAGTTTGGCCTATATTGGTGAAAACACAACAACAACAACAACAACAACAAGAACAAGACAACCATACCGTTCGCATCACTTTTTCGTTTGGGGGCGGAGCTTGTCGTTCAGGAGTTGCTAAGGTCTGGAGGCCGCCATTGCTCCCATGGAGGATTTCGGCACACCTCGTCTATTCCCGACAAAAATAAAACTGTAAATTCTACAATTTACTCTCCCCGGTAGTTTGTCTTTAAAATTTTTCAACAGCAAAAACGTATTCTGTGCTCCAACGAAACGCTGGGTCTTCACGCGCAGTTGAGCAGACGTTACACGCGAGCATTTGCAACAACAACAACGACATGACATGTGCGACTTGCAACACAGCGGAGATTTCCTCTGGGGATGATCCCAAGAATAAAGATATTTCTTTGTACCGGTATTTCATACCACTCGGCTGTTTTGGTCGTTTCGTGTATCGTATACTTCAGACTTTCTCGTAATCACATCTTCAACCCAGTTGAGCTTAAACTTTAGAACTATTTTGATCAAACTTTCTGGGGAAAATCACGCTGTCCCTTTCATGTTTTCAGCCTGAGCGGTCGAGCTGAGGCTCCCGATGTGGGGTTCATGTTGACGCGATTTTTCACACAGTTACTATTTTGTTATTTCCATTGAATATTGCAAAATTAATATGGATATGTACCGGTAACATATATATATCTGAAATATTGCAACTGACAGTTATAAAATGACAGAATTGGAGATAATTCATGCTGAAAAAAAAATTCATATTCTCTAAATAATACGAAAAATCAGGCCTACCAGTTTAGTGACTGTGTTTACTGTTATGCTCATTAAGACTAGACATTTTTTATCATCACCACCCACCAAATTAAAAAAAAATAAAAAATTCCTTCCGACTATATGTACCGACAATCTCCCACTTGCACAACATTCAGGTTAATCCTTTGACAAAGAGCTCAGCTGTGCAGATGGCACCGGCAGGTGCACTGGGACACAGTTCGCTTCCATCTGTCTTTAGCCTAGGAAGTATTCTTAATTGATGATAACTGGACTATTTTTCGATCTGAAGTTGCCAAACTCTTCATAAATCATACAAGCATGATGGCCCTTTTATGGAATACAATGCAAGATAATTTGATGAATAGCCTATGTATCATATTTACTCCACAAGATGACGTAATCCATGACCACTGACCTAAATTTAGTAGTATATAAAACAAATTATATCAACGAAACAACAGTTAGCTTTTTTCGCAGCATGTATTTGGTACAACCTCAGTAAACTCAGATATCATATCATGGAATATTGTATCTGAATTCAGCCCTATATAAATCCCGTGCGAATTTGTAACTACATTTGTTAGCCAATCAGGTGGCTAGCTTGGTGAAACAATTTCGTAATCACGCCCACAGTAATTACACATGGTAGCATGGAGTCTAATATATAAAAATTATCCTGAAACAGTATCCATATATGGCATCATTTCCAGACAGTGTGTGTGGTCAACCGTAAAGATCAAAGAGTTTACTCCCGTCGAAAAGTCTGGCTATGTTAGGAGGAAGAAAATATCAAAGGATTGTGCTGTGCGATTATGTTAATCTCCATGAACTAAACATCAATCATGTCAGAGAGAAACGGTAAAAATTGTCGTGACTGGCTTATTATGGGATCTCGTAGAATATCGGCAAACATTTCGCATGAAATTTTCATAGCGTTACGTTTAGATGGTATTCCCCTGATTTACCATATTGGTTTACCAAGATTGATATTTGTTTTAAATATTTTCCCTTTACATTTCTTAATTTTCATAATTTATTGATTATGTAAATATTCATATAGGCCTACCAACAAATATTCTTCAAGCCAAGCAACTGTGATTTTTTTTTAATCTGTTGTCATGATCACCATGGTCGTGGTAAGCAAGTGATCTGAATGGTCAATAAACATAGAATGTAAATTCTTGCTTTGATGATTGCCCGAAAAATAGTCGCATTTCTCATGAACCATTCCCATGTGTACTAGGGCTATCTAGGATAGAGATGCACACCTTTAAGTTCCCCGCCAGTGAAAACATTGTGTCCAAAGCGGTATGGTACCATAGTGGTGACTATATCTTCACCGTAACGGTACCATTGCGGTATCGGAGCAGACACAACCATTCTGGTACCAATATCATATGGTACCGTTATGGTGAAGATGTAGTCACCACTATGGTAGCATATCGCGCTGGTCACAATGTTTCCACTGATGGGTAACTTATATGTGTACCCCTGGTTTCAGCAAGGATGGGTACACAGAAGAAATGATTGATATCATTTAGTTTACCAGAATTTACTTAGACACATGGATTATTTAAAAAAACAACATCTGTGAGATTTGTTGAACGAACACCATTTTTTGATGATATGAAGGTACATGGTCGACAAAAAAATTCATCCGTCCGCCAAATTATGATAATTAATGTTCGTACAACAATCCATCAAGCTCTCTTAGTCAGAAGTAAAAGTGAAAGTATATCCTCCAGTCCTTTCCTATTGTTGCAATTATCCTGCTTATTTCTGTGCTATGAATGCGAGTGAAAGTATCCTTCAGCCCCCTTATACTGCTGCAACTGAAAGTATGTCAGTCCTCCCTTATTGTAAATGTAAGTGGAATTGTATTGTTTTGATTGACTAATTAATTATTCTGTCTTGCCTAATACAAGGTTGTTCCGAAGTCACACTTGACCAGTTGGCATATCGATTGAAGGGTTCTTGTGTAACACTAACAGACTATTCCTGTGAACCGATAGAGTATGCAGTGAGAATGTTATCCAACCTTGATTATGCCTTTCTTACTTTTGCCTTGCTGATGATGTATATTCATGAAAAGGCAGGGGAAAAAGGCTTTACAATACCACCATGACCACCCCGTATTCCCATGCATCGATTGGTATATAACTTATAGTATCCTTCAGTCCTCTCATATTATTAATGCAAGTGAAAGTATATCCTTCTGTCTTATCATATTGTTAAAGCAAGTGAAAGTATCCTTCAGTTGTCTCATTAATTGCCATTGCAGAATAAAGTATGCTTTAGTCCTCTTGTTATTCATGTGAGCGAGTGACCCTCACTGGCTCTCATGTTTGTTCTAATTGCTTGTTTGTATTGTGGGCACGACTACCAAGTATCTAATACAATAAATATCGCATATCTTCGCCCCTTCGCATAGCCGCTTCGAATCGCTATTTTTGCATCGCATCGCGCCTTCGCCCCTTCGCATAGTCCTTCGCCCCTTCGCATAGCCCCTTCTTCCCTTCGCCCCTTCGCATGCCACAAACTAAACGCACGCAGCGATGGACCCTATCGGCCATCATACATATCATATCATATCACACTATAACATGATATCTAATAAATCAAATTTAAAGTGGGCCTATCGTAAAGTATACGGTATGTTCGGCCTACTTTCAATTTTATTTATTTCATATTAATCATCGGGGAGTTTTATTGCTCTTACCTTACACCAGTGGATTACTGAATAATTTCCCTACACGATTAGATCCCTTTTCACAAGTTATATTCACTCGACACGGCCTCGGATTACGTAGGACATTAGTACGTCGTTGCGCACTGCTAGGACTCCATATTGGCATCCATGTTGAAAGCACAGCATCACGCGGAAACTCCGAACAGCTCATGTCAGCTGTATGACTTCCGTTACCATGGAGATCAGCTTTAGATAAAAAATCAGAAGAAAAACCTCAAATTAGAAGAGATCCTTTGGGGGTAGAATCAAGGGAATATCCATTTCATTTGGATATATATTTTATCTCCTCATAAGGGAGAAATACAACGAGGACTGTGTGAAAGGAAACACATCTTATAGCATGTGGTGTGCCTCACGTGCGGTGGATCAGGGTTTACAGCTGAGAACTGTAAAATTCTTACACCATTAATCCGCGAGGTAGTATGACTTCGACGGAATAGGCCGACCAGTCGCGAATGAAGTTATGTTGCTTTCTAAACGACAGAATACAAATCTGAACGGTCCCGATAGTATGACGTTTTGGGTCAAATGATCACGTGACATCTCCGCGTTATCTTAGCACAATTTGCAGTGGAAGGACCACGTGGGTATGTTGTGTCATGTGATAATTTGACCCCAAAACGTCATGATCTCGGAGCGAGAGTTGTATTCTGTTGGAAGGTCAGCCAGAGCAAGATTTTCAAAAAGTGAAAGAAAAGCGATCGTACTAGTTTAGAAAACGACATAACTTGTGAAAAGGAGTCTGTTCATGTAGGAAAACTGTTCAGAAATCCATTGCTTTGAGGCAAGCGCAATAGAACAGACAGATGATTTTTATAGATTTTTGACTGGGACAAGGGTACCAGCGCGGGCTCGTTGTTTCCGTCATTTGTAGTCTTGATGTGACAAATCTGTGACAATCTATAATATATACTTACTATCTGTTCTGGCGTGGCAAAGGGTCAGAGGAAGTTCGGACTAAGTTGATTCAAACTAGCCACCAGATTAATTTGCACAACTAGCGATTTTATATTCTGGGATAAATCCATCCTGTTTACTGGGCCATTACAGGCGACCCGATTTCGTCCCGAGCAGCGTTTTCAACGAAAGGCTAGCATAAAAAAAAAGTAATAATAAAAAAATAAAAAATACGGACAATAATGTAGTTTCTGGGAATATTAAATTACTTTTTTTTCACCGGTTGAAAGTCTAGTATTGCATTTTGTAAATAAGTGAGAAGAGACGCTCATAATCATACACTTTTAACATGGGTACGGCGCATCACGTTGGGAACACCGGTTCTCTTTGAGCTCGGCCAATACTTGGATGGGTGACCGGGTGCTGTACTGGCTGGGCTGATCAGTGTCCAGGATAATAGGAACTGTGGACACTTTCGTGTTCTGGCACATGTAGGCACCGTCGTGATATGACTGAAAAAATGTTGAAAGCGACGTTAAATCATACTCACTCACGCACTCACTCACTTTTAACATGACGGAGATAGGGCCTGACTACGCTGGTAAACAGCTTGTATCACTGACGTCCCTAT
>JAVTVY010001653.1:0-33503 GCA_036873755.1 Hanleya hanleyi | reverse complement strand
AGTGGATAAGGTCAAGTTATAATGCAGGAGTAACTAGTGGATAAGGTCCGGTTATATTTCCAACAATAAAATAAATGGGATCACTTTAGTATTTGTTTATGAGAAAAAACATTCCCCATGTCAGACTGAACTTCCAGTTGGTCTTTCATGTAAGTTTCTATTGTTATGACCTTTGTACTACTGACCTTGTACCTGTCTAGGCTCATTGTTCTGCATGGAAACTATTCTTCTCCTTGTTTCAGGACTCTTAAATAAACGAAAGATGGACCAAACCTGACATGTTGGTGATTGAAGTTTAGAGTGGAATCCTCAAGACAAATGGTATGACTGGAAAAAAAATGTCTCCAAGGAGGGCAGGTGTCACTTGTATGGAAATCTCTTACATCGTTTGGCCATTGGGGAAAATTAAAAAAGATACACCTGCTAAAATTATACCACTGTTGTTGGGGTTCCCTCTACAAGTATTAGGAAAGGTCTTGATGTATGCACGTCAGACATGCAAGGAAAACATTAATCTGGGTGAAGCCAGATCAAATGCAATAAACTGCAGCAATGTGACACCATGTGACACCAGCTGCCACAGCCTGCAATTGCTACACTAAACAACTGTACCGTTGAGCCTGAACACTGATACGATGAGATCATATTTCACTTTTTACATGCAAAATAATAATTATAAATAATTCGCATTTCTATCAGATTATTAAATACATGTATCTGAAGTATTTTTTATCTGATGCAGCAATTTATAGAGACATACATGTACATGTATATGGGAAAATGGGGAATTCCTGAAAGCATGCAATTTTCACATCCAAGGACTTTTTTTTCTACAAAGGAGAGGCAGGATTTTGGCCTATATACGTGGTGCGGTTTAAATCGAAAAAATAATATGTCCTATAAATAATTGTGTTTTAATGTAACGGCAAGAGAAAATATATGTATACAATATGTGAAAGTTCTAGCTCGTTTGCGTTATGATTGTAGTTATGACATGAAACTGAAATCCGCAGCATGTGCTATTTCGTGAGAAATGGGTCTAACTCAAGTCATTTAAATGCACATTTAGACATGAAGGACCCTTTGGACCAAATCACCATTTAACTTGGTGATGTGCAGTGGCATTAGAACTCCACTGCTGGAAAATCTTTTTGGTCCATGTGGTCCTTTGTGTCTAAATGTGTGTTTAAATAACTCGATTTAGACCTTTTTTTTCACGAAATAGCACATGCCGCAGATTTCAATTTCATGTCATGACTACAATGATAAAGCAATCGATCTAAAACTTTTACATATTGTGTACATACATGTATATTTTCTCTTGTCATTACATTAAAAGAATTATTTTGAGGGCATTTTATTTTTTTCGATTTTAACCATACCACGTATAGGCCAAAATCTCACCATATCATACACATATATGTAGCATCTCCTTTTTCAATTTCAACTTACATGTATCTCAGACTACACTACATGTACATGTATGCCAGTTTACACTTACCGGTTTTTGACAGGCATTTTTTCCAAAACTTAAGCTTTGCAAAAACAGAAAATTGTCCCTACATACAAATAAGGACATACATGTACCCTAAATGTTCCCTGAACACTGAAAAACACACTTGTTTTGTCTTTGGCCTTCTGTACCATAAGAACCTCTCTGTGGTTCCATAATAATTTGTTTTCCATGAAATTTAGCACAAGACACTGACTCTGTCCATGTGACGTATGTGTGATTAAGTAATTGTTTTATTATTGAATTAATTATGGCTGGCTGATTATAGCTTGGCTGTCAGATATATAGCCCATTATCCCACACAATCAGGAAAACAATGAACTCTCTAATCAGTTGTGGTTATAATAATTGAGAAGTTGTGTCAGTTTCTGGCTGTCTAGCCACATTAGATGCCAGCATGGAGAAATCTGAATAAATTAATCTGATTAGGTCACAGATGCCTTCAAGTGCTACTTGTAAAGTGGTTGTTTATATCAACACCTAGATTAAATACTTCAATAAAACAGATGCACCCTGGGTCGACTTGACCCAGCCTTATACCTGGAAGGCAAAATAAGAAACTCTATGTATATCACCTGACATTATGTAATTATATAGGTGATACCTACATTGTAGAATACACACACACACACACAAAATTCTGATCATGTAATGATATTGCCTTGATTTGGATCAGGAGGTTGTAGCCAGGCTGGGGGTATTGTCTAAAAATCTGTATTCTAAGGCAGATTTTGCTCGTCCACTTGCTGATTTCCTTCTATATCTCTTGTGTTAATCTAATTTTTGCCTACCCAAATATTTAGCTAATATTATCGTTTGAATTAAATCCTTATATCCTTTTTTTTTTTTTATTACACAGAACCTACTTGTAACAGAGCAGATCTAATGCTGCCATTTTGTAGTGCTGTCCCACCGAAATATCATGCCGTAGGCAGACAGGACACCCCACTCAGTCACATTATACTGACACCGAGCGAACCAGTCCTTGTTCTATCCTCTTAATGCTGAGCATAAGCGATGAAGCAACAAGTTCCATTTTTCAAGTCTTTGGTATGACCCGGCCTGGGATCGAACCCAGTACCTACCGCTTACGAGGCCGACGCTCCACCATTAGGCCACCGCAGTGCGGTGCATCAAGTACTGTCACTCAGTGCATCAAGTATTATTGCTAAGTGTATCAAATATTGTCATTGTATCAAGTATTGTCATTGTATCAAGTATTGTCACTTTGTGTATCAAGTATTGTCAATGTAGCAAGTATTGTCAATGTATTAAGTATTGTCAATGTATTAAGTATTGTCAATGTATTAAGTATTGTCACTCAGTGTACATGTACCAAGTATTGTCAGTGTATCAAGTATTGTCACTAAGTGTATCAAGTATGGTCAATGCATCAAGTATTGTCACTCAGAGTATCAAGCATTGTCAGTGTATCAAGTATTGTCACTCAGTGCATCAAGTATCATCAGTGTATCAAGTATTGTCTGTCACTCAGTCTATCGAGTATTGTCAATTTTTTTTTTTTTTTTTTTTAATTAACTTCGACACTAATCTGGAAGAGATCGCACAGGTGACTGGCACCTATAGTTAAGCAATCTTCCATTAAAACCACACACAGGCACACACGCACACACACACACACGCACATATTAACAATCATAACATACGTACATAAGGAATATACCAATAAAATATTATAAATATATAAGATATTAAAGAGTGGATTCTAAAAGACAGTAAGAAATAAAAAAATAAATGAATTAAGAAAAATATGCACGTGAAGCTAAATGAGTCGGCATCACGTACAATGGCATTTGCTAACCCCGGCAGGAGTTGTCTGATACAAATTTGTTTCTTAAAAAAGCTGAGTAGTATCTCATCAACTTAGCTTTATGCGACTCAATACTAAAAGACGAAAGGTCACGTAATGAATTTACATTGCGCAGATAAAAGATTCTGTTAAAATAAGAATGCCGGAAATTTTCAGTTTTAAATTTGGGCATTTTCATTAGTACATTCTCTGGAGCTTTGATTGATACAAACTGATTCACATCCAAGTCATAATCACTGCGAGAATATTTAAATAAATATACACAATCTATAATTTCTCCTCTATAACTTAATGGCAGTAAGTTTAGTTTAATTAGACGGGATTTGTAATCCTCGTCCTGGCATTCCCGGTAACCTAGAATATATTTCATCGCTCTCCTTTGTACTCCAATCAATGAATCAAGTATTGTCAATGCATCAAGTATTGTCACTCAGAGTATCAGGTATTGTCAGTGTATCAAGTATTTTCAGTGTATCAAGTATTGTCACTCAGTGCATCAAGTATTATCACTAAGTGTATCAAGTATTGTAAATGTATCAAGTATTGTCATTCAGTGTATCAAGTATTGTCACTCAGTGTATCAAGTATTGTCAATGTACCAAGTATTGTCAATGCATCAAGTAATGTCACTCAGAGTATCAAGCATACTCAGTGTGTCAAGTATTGTCACTAAGTGTATCAAGTATTGTCAATGTATCAAGTATTGTCAACGCATCAAGTATTGTCACTAAGAGTATCAAGTATTGTCAGTGTATCAAGTATTGTCACTAAGTGTATCAAGTATTGTCACTCCATGTATCAAGTATTGTCAATGTATCGAGTATTGTCACTCAGTCTATCAAGTATTGTGAGTGTATCAAGTATTGTCACTCAGTGTCAGTATATTGTCAATGTATCAAGTATTGTCACTGTGAATCAAGTACTATCAATGTGCATATATCAGGTATTGTCTGTGTATCAAGTATTGTCAGTGTATCAAGTATTGTCACTCAGTGAATCAAGTATATTGTCAATGTATCAAGTATTGTCACTCTGTGAATCAAGTATTATCAATGTACATATATCAAGTATTGTCACTCAGTGTATCAAGTATTCAGTGTATCAAGTATTGCCACTCAGTGTATCAAGTATTGTCACTCAGTGTATCAAGCATTCAGTGTAACAAGTATTGTGAGTGTGTCAAGTATTGTCACTCAGTGAATCAAGTATATTGTCAATGTATAAGTATTGACACTCTGTGAATCAAGTACTAGCTATCAATGTACATATATCAAGTGTTGTCACTCAGTGAATCAAGTATATTGTCATGTATAAGTATTGACACTCTGTGAATCAAGTACTATCAATGTACATATATCAAGTATTGTCACTGTGAATCAAGTACAATCAATGTACATATATCAAGTAGTCACTCAGTGTATCAAGTATTGTCAGTGCATCAAGTATTGTCACTCAGTGTATCAAGTATCATCATTGTATCAAGTATTGTCACTCAGTATATCAAATATTGTCACTCAGTGTATCAATTATCATCAGTGTATCAAGTATTGTCACTCAGTGTATCAAGTATCATTCAGTGTATCAAGTATTGTCACTAAGTGTATCAAGTATTGTCAGTGTATGAAGTATTGTCACTCAGTGTATCAATTATCATCAGTGTATCAAGTATTGTCACTCAGTGTATCAAGTATCATCAGTGTATCAAGTATTGTCACTCAGTGTATGAAGTATTGTCAGTGTATCAAGTATTGTCACTCAGTGTATCAAGTATCATCAGCGTATCAAGTATTGTCGCTCAGTGTATCAAGTATTGTCAGCGTCTCATGATGATTCGGCCCTAATTTACATGTCATTCCCAGTGGTCATTATGAATGCTGGCTGAATTCTCAATCAGCATTGAGAAATAACCCAAATGTCTTGAACCATGCAACATGCATGTATTTTTCTCTGGAGACCATTGCCATGACGCTCTGGCAAACTCAGAACTGTCACAGCTTCAGCCAGTGTCAGGACCACAGTAATTATCCGGTCATTCACTGTGGTCAGTTCTGGACCGTATGACCAGCCTGTCCATTACTGTCATTTAATTAAATCATGCACATCTCTTAATCAACTGGACATGAAGCCCAGGAGAGCAATTTCATCCATCAATGACCCTACAGACCGGTCCTTTTGTTGATTCTTCTCTGTCCATTTTGTTACATGCATGGAGCTCTTCAAGATCATGTGGAAAGGCTACATTCTACAGGGACATTGGAGAGGCTGTCAAAAAGACTGAATGTTCCATTCTGAACTAAGCATATCCAGTGGAACTGTTCTGAGTTCCTTAAGCCCAACTCACACTACAAATATTTTGTTGTGTTAGAACAAAAACACTGTTCAGAACATGCTTTGTCTGAAGTGCGAGGTGCCCAGAAACACGAACATTCTGTTCGAGGGACAAGTTCGTGAAATCAAACATGTTTGATTTTCGGAACATGTTTTCATCCTCAAAACAGTTTTTTGTCTTCAGTGTGTGGTGATCGCGAACATGTGTCCGAACAATTACCAACAGTATATCCAATCAACTGGCAGCTGTCGGTCATGTGACGAAGCCGCTCTCACATGACACAACAAAATGGCTCCCATCACATGACCGGCAGCCTCACTGCTTGATCGCGGTGACTTGCGGTCAAGAGAAAATGTCTGAAACAGCTAGAGTTCTGTACCAGAACTAAGATGCTTTCAAGCACGAAATCTAGAGTTAAATTCCATTCATACTTTTCAGGACTCTGCCATTACATAGAAAAGTACAAGTAAATCCGTTGGCAAACACTGAACTGTTGTGCAGCAAGTGAAAGGATTAGAGGGATGGAGGACAGTTTTGGAACCCCTCCTGTAAACCGTAACTAAAGTTCCATTAAAGCTGTTACCATCAGAGCTGCAGTTCTTTCCCTGGGAATAAGTACTGCATTGCTACCTCTGACACGGTCACACCCTCCCTACATTCTACGTTATTCGTCATCAGCTACTATTCATGAAAGCATAAAATGAAATGTTACATATTTTAATAAAAAATAATATACATGTAAGTCTTCATGACAGGGTTGGAAAAAGAGGAAAATAATTTGATCAGCAATTATCAATGAAAGCTTTAAAATGATCAGCATAACCTCTTTGACCATATAAAGGCTGTGCCATTTTGATCACTTAGTATACAAATTTGATCAGCAATTGCTGATCACTGATCCTTACTTCCATCTCTGCTGTCATTGATATAATTCTACAAATACATGTATATGATTTGATTTGTTCTGAGAAAATAAAAATGTTTTCATACAAATTCAGATTGTGAGAGAATGCCTGTACATAAAAGGCTGAATCATATCACTGGGAATTTTGAATTATATTTAATAGTCCTAGATGTTGAAGGACCACCAGTGAACTGTATGTTAACCACATGTTGTAAGATACACAACAGCTGAAAGATGATACATGTCCCCTGAATGCAAACAGTCTTGGCCATTTTCATTCCAGAGCCTTCATACAGATCTACAGTATATGTAAGAAAGGCAACTTCTAAGTTGACAATTGAAAGTCATTATTTTATTTGAAAAACATGTCCAGGCTAATTGCTTTTTGTCAACATTTACAGGAATCCCAACTGATTCTTGCAATCTTGACATCTGTGGGAATACAAAGCTATCATTTCTATAGCCCAATTCGGGAAGCGTTTTATCTCCCTTGTTCCACCAGGGTCGTATTGATGCAGAGAACTTCCGGTACCAAAGGCCCTCACAATTAGTTTTAGTAATTAAATAGTCCATTTTTCAAGAAAATTATCTTTATAATGTACACATATACAAGATCTATTTGTTAATGCAGAAAACATAAACAAAATAGTTTTTCAAACAAATATTCTTGAATAGTTGATCAATATATTATTCCAAATAATTGCCAGTGCCTTTGGTAAAAGTGAAACCGAGGCCGGCGACTACTTCAGCCCAGGAAGCAGCTTTTCATACTTCTAACCTTAAAGAGCGGCAATTATTCAGGGGGAGATAGACACTTTCCGGAAAGGGCTATACCGATTGCTAATATTTACGGGGATCTGTTGGATTCCCAGGAATTATTTTTTGAGAGTGCTGATGGGAAATAGATTCCCGGATTCTCATGGAGAAGCAAGACCTGAATGCACCATGTAGTTATTTAACTGAAAACAATATTTGTACATGTGAGTGTCGGTAAAAACACATTTTTTTTGTTTTTACTTTTCCCCCAGACTTGAAGATTGAAATTACAGGACTTTCGAGAACCCTTTATAGACAATAACTTTTCCATGTACTTGGCCATGAAAGATTTTTCCAATGCCCAACCATCATGCTTCTTGCTGTCCCTAAATTGACAGCTCAGCCTAGCACATCTTGAAAATCACAAAGTGAATGTTCTATTAAGAAGTTAGCACCCATCTTTATTAATTTCCTTTCCATGCCAAAATCCATACTTCATAATCAACCCATTTTATGAGAAGTTTTACAACTTTTCAAAAAACGACTGGGCATAAATTCCATGACTTTGCAGGATTTTTCATGACTGCAGGAACCCTGTGTGCAGTTCTTATACAATGATTGATAATATATTTTAAATAACTGTCTAAATTCAGGAAACCAAAATAATTATCAATTTAATTATACAAATCTTTCATGTTTGCTATTCTCAAATAGTGCACCATTTGCCTTAATTTTATCTCCACAAATTTTCAAAACTCATCAATAAGTGACAACTAGAGCATTTTACATCAATCTTGGTCATATCCCAAACTCCATCTGGAATTTCGATAAAGTTTCTAGAATAAATAATACTGGGTTGATCACATGATAATGTCAACAAAATGAAATCTGGAAAATGATCTATACAGATAAATTTATTTCATCAAGCGGTAGGTTCAGTCAAATCTTGATTTACACAAGTGCCAAAGACATACCCAGAAATGTGGAAATGTTTGCAAACTTTAAAATATATCTATTTATAATGTGTATTTACAGACAAAAACGGAGAGCCTTTATTTTCATGGGAAAATCATCCACTGTGCATGCTCGAGGGTACATGTGCCAGACTTGTCGTGGTATTAATCGATTAATATTCTGGTATGTTAAGACCAGGTTAACTCTTTCAAGTATACACGAATATCTGCATTTATTTCTCCAAACCTAAAGTGAGCAGGCAATCACCAAGTTGCACAAAATACATGTAGTCCAGTTACATGTACCATTGATTAAAAATATTTCCTGGGTTAAAGAGATAAGAAAGGGATTCTATGAATGAATGACTGTGAACTGCTGTCTCAATGCACCTGCCGGTGTTATCAGCGCTGCTCCATTGTTCAAGGTTAACTTGAATTTTGTGCAATCAATAATTGTAGGAAATATACTTTGACCTGTACATTAACATCAACTCAAAGACAGACCTCCAGGTCGTCGGTACACATACATGTAGTTAGTTTTCAGTTTCGCTTTTCAGTTTCATAACCATCGGAGCAAATGGGCATGTCATCAACAAGACTAACAAAATTTATTTCCATAAGAATATTTTTGATGTTAAAAATATATCAGAATTAGCTCCTCTTGGATGGCAAAAGTTTAAGGACTTGTTTTATGTGAAATTTTAACATGATATTTTTTTAACGGAAGAGTCATTTCAAGACTGATTTCACTTATACATGTAGGTTGGATTATAGATTTACATCTAAAAAAACAAGAAGAATTTGAGAGTTAGAGGTTGAGCTTGAAATACAACCACAACTTATTAATATTTAATTGGTCACCATGGAGACAGCACCTGCTAAACAATCCATACTGGTCAAGACTTTGAGATTGATCTGACGGTCACAAGTTCAAAATTCATCATACATGTACCACTTTGAGATTGTCAAAATTCATTATGAGCAATACATCTTCTTTGACAGCTTGTCAACTTGAAGGAGAGAAAGCAGTGACCATGGGACAAAAAAATGACCACAGCTGTCAGTTATTCCACCCAGGGGCTCAGACCAAACAGATGTATCTCAGTGATAAATGAAACCAAGGTAGCAAACTGTCTTTGGGTAGGATTTGATAAGATTTTTGGGAAGTTTGGGAAGGGATGTGTTGAATTTAACAATTTGTCTTGATTTTTCACCAGGGGCAGAATTTATCAGGCAAATATTCCATCTTGGTCTATCTTATTAGGTGCTCTTTATTAATGAACATCTGTATTCAGACACTTCATCTTCAATTCATGAAAATAACTGGTCCACAAATATGATTTGTAAGTACACATGTATAATAAATATTTCCAAGGGTCAAAATATTACTTGCCTGCCCGACTGTGACAACCTAAAATGTCTTTCTTGACATTCACATGTGTCAGCAACAAGATATTTCCTCAGTCAACACACAACATGTTAGAAGGGATAATTTTAAACTGCTCATGGGCAAGCAAATGTTAACAAGATCAAAAATAAGTATTTTGACAACTGAAATGCATTGTGAACATTTCAGTCGTTTTTGGCTGTCACATAATTGATTCTATGAATTAAACAAATAATTTGATTGACATAATCAAAGTCCAGTTCACCTGATGAGCTAGCCAGCCATGATGTGTGTAATTGAACTTGTACTTGGTCACTCTATAATACCACATAATATAACACAAGGGTGTGTACCGGATGGTTCATTCAAATCTGCTGTGCTGCCAGATTCCCGAAATCCACATTATCCAAACTTGCAGAACATATACGGTTTTGGAGTGGGTGATGCTTGATTTAAATAGGAGGTAATGGATGGTCCGGTGCATGGTATAGATAGATGGGTGGATCTCATACGGAATATATGAGGTGAGTTGCGACACTGTTCGAGTTAGAGATTAAAGCCCAGCGCACACAAGTCTTGTCACATACATGATCAAGTTTCCGGATATTCTGAAACCAGCGTTTCTGGATCCGAAAATTTTGTTATCCTTGCACGGTTGTCTTTTGATGCTGTTCCTTCACCACTACTCGCTAACCAACAATATGACATCATGACATTTTTATTGTTCACAAGATCTCTAATCCGGCACTTATTGGTTGATATAACTGACAATCTAATGCAAAATTCCTGTTTTCCCAAACATGAGAGTTTTTGTCTCTAAATATTAAACATATGGAATATTAGGATCCAGTTCAGGTATCAGAACACGGCGAGTTTGTTACCACACAGGAAATTTCTTGGATTTTAAGGCACCATTGTCAAAATATCCAGAAACTCGTGTTAGCAACTTCCTGTGTGCATTGAGCTTTAGAGCTGGCTACATTCTTGACTTTGAACACTTCTCTTTCTGAAATATATCATCCCAACCATTTAAACATGTGACATACACCAAAGTGTAATTTCAAAACTAAAACAAGAAAACAATCCAAGGCCTACACATACATGATTTCAACATCTTAATAATTAAAACAACATGTTTGTTTTCGTTTACAATACCTACATATTCTAAATAAATTTATTTTTGCTAAAAAACATGCAAAAGTGGCAAAATTGGTCGTTTCTGTTCAAAAGGTTCTCATTTAATTCAATATTTTTTTTGTGCCTACACGTACCTAGATGTAGGCCGGGTACTCTGATTATTTTTTCCCCTATTTGTAGCATGACTATGCCATGAAAAATCACAATACCTTTTTGCCAGATAGCCAACAGCTTGCAGGATTACATGTGTCTTCTATCATACCATTCATCAAAATCTGAAAATACATAAACAGAGAAAGTCCTGTATACATGGGTTGTTTTTTAAGGGGGGGGTGTATTATTTTATTATTATTTTTTTTTTAGGGGGGAGGTGTACGTCCGCAACCACACAGCCTGTGTGCCTATTAAAGTTTGGTGGTACTTGTATGCAACTAACATTTAATCAGTGAAATATTTGCAGTTAAAGGGTTAATCATGTTTGTAAAATCTGGGAGAGCTGTCCATTTGTACTAATGCAAATTCATAGCACTGTATTCCATTGTGCTCAGTTATATGTACAGGCATTTGTATCTAAATACAATTAATACCTAAAATTATTCCACATGCTTGGTACATGTACAGTTAATTTTAAAGCCATACATGTACATTATTCCACATCATTGGTACAGTTAATGCTAAAGCCATACATTATTCCACATCATTGGTACAGTTAATGTTAAAGCCATACATTATTCCACATCCTTGGTACAGTTAATGTTAAAGCCATACATTATTCCACATCATTGGTACAGTTAATGTTAAAGCCATACATTATTCCACATCCTTGGTACAGTTAATGTTAAAGCCATACATTATTCCACATCCTTGGTACAGTTAATGTTAAAGCCATACATTCTTCCACATCCTTGGTACAGTTAATGCTAAAGCCATACATTATTCCACATCCTTGGTACAGTTAATGGTAAAGCCATACATTATTCCACATCCTTGGTACAGTTAATGTTAAAGCCATACATTTTTAAACACAGTATCATCCTCCCAAGAATTTCTATGTTGAAGCAGTGACAGTAAATCAGGATCGCTGCCGGGCGAAAAGCTTTCACTCTATTCCAAAGACAACTGCATTAAAGTTTCATTCGAGAAATCCCACAGAGGCAGCTCAAATTTCTACAGACACAGTGAACTGTATCTAATCGTAAAATGGGCTGCTGCGCCTCAGGAAACATCACTGTGCGGTCCCCAGATGTGTAACTCTCCACTCTGATGGAAAGGAAGGACATGTAATTTGAGATGAGATCATCTGTAGCTCAGTCAAGAAACTCGCTTTTGTCATTAACGTGATGATCGTACACCTGAGTCTGGACTGCGACTCCGTACTAATCAAGTACACCGTATGATTTTGCTGGATTACCAGGTACAGGAGAATCAGTGAACACGACATCTGATGGTCACTGCAGGTTTTATGTACCTAAACATATTTCCTGACCAAGAACTGGGGCAGTTATTTGGAAACTACATGTATGACCATGGCCTTAGATTACACCCTGCATACATGTACAACATTAAACATTGAGCTCAAATTAAACAGCAAAAAAAAAATATATATATATATAATAATAATAAAATAAATGAATAAAAAAAAAGTAAAAAAATATATATAAATATATTTTTGCATTGACAATCAATGTTTATTGAGATTTCTCATCAATTAGGGTGTGCCCAAATAAGGGGATCTAAAGCCCTGATGACCTTGCCATGGCTCATCAAAATTTGGAACACAGCTTTCTAGAAGAAATACATTTACTACAAGTGAGTGAGTGAATAAAATTTAACGTCGCTTTCAACAATATTTCAACTATATCGCGACGAACCAACTACATGTAAGCACCACCCAGCTAAGTTGTGTTCCTGCTACTTCAAAGAAGAAATCTTTGAAGCAGCATGGAACCGACACCCTCCATCCACCTTATAAAACACTGAGGACAGCACATAAGACACAGACAGGATGCTTACATGGTGCAATAAAGACAAGTGATATTACAGTGCTAGCCATCACATTATCAAGGGCAAATTTCTGTAATTCCTGTCAATTGCCCTACTCCTGTAAGAGTAGATCACCCATAACACTTTGGTGAGAGAAAAAAAATCAACACTGTTAATTATTGAGAAGGTCATCAGATGGTCAATGTCCAAGTCCAACTACTACAAGTGAGTGAGTGAATAGAATTCAACATCGCTTTCAACAATATTTCAGCTATACCACGACGAACCATTACTGAGCCCCACCCAGCCCAGTTGCCAACTACAAATATGGCACAGGCTAGGGGTTCCAAATTTCATGACATGGCAATGGATCTCTTCAATACTATTATGATTGGTTCTTTCCTTTTCCGGAGTAGGAGCCAATGGTATTCGTCTAATTGTTTTCTAGCATTCAAATCAACTATTCAGCAATCTCATACCTGGAATTAACATGCACTTTTTAGAAAAGAAAAAACAGAAAAAACAGAAAAAAACAAACAAATACCAGTATATCCCAATTACAAAAACATGTCATCTATTCTTATGAAAATTGAATTAATTGGACAAAAACTATCTTTTTTATCTCTATTTTAGAGAGGTGGTTCTCTCTTAACCTGTTTAGGACAGCTATGCAATATGCAACGGCAAACAGGATACATGTAACAATCAGTACAAATATACATTATCACCTAATATCACTGCAGGCATAGGAGGAGAGACAGTCTACTGCTGAAGAGAGAGAGACAGAGAGAGCGGAGAGAGAGAGGGCTGGACTCCCAACAGCAAGCTTCTGTTTGCAAAATGCCAAAGTCTTGGACATCACATTCATGTCACTGGTACACAGCAGCAGATTTCATGTTGTTATTAGTTGAGAAACTTCCATGAGGCGTAAAGATTACTCAAGGAGCTGACTCATGTCCAGAAGGTGACGACATTGCCATGATGTATGCGAGAGGACACTTTGCGACACGCTGTAATATAGGTGGTTATTGGATTCATTTGTTCTTCAATTAGATTAGCAACAGCGTTAACAACGAGATTGAAGCAGACTTTGTGGTGAAGTTTGAAGGATGAGAGGTTCCTTCCTGAGCGAACACATTAGCACAACTTAAATTTGATCAAAATTTTGTAATGATGACTTCTTGAACACCATTGAGCAAGAGGTCCTTTTTATCAAGCTTCCTTTCCAGAGCTAAGGCTATGGAGCTTGATTCCTTGTTTCCGATCAGGGATGATGCAGGTGAGGTAATTTAAATTAGTCATTAATTCAAACTAATTTGGCCTGAAGAGTTTTGAATGTGACTGAGAATGTTTGGTGTGAATTTATGCATGATAGTCTTTGATGAGACTGGATGTGTAAATGTGTTTTCTTCACTCATGCAAATTCCATTACCATAGCTTGGTGTGTCTTTTGGGCAAATGAAGTTACCCTTTGACCTTTTCCAAAGTGAGACATTATGTTAAAAAATAGTAAATAATGAAAAAATATGAAGAAAAAAAAAACCTGTGGTGGAGAAAAGTTTGGAAAGTTGACAGGAAACAAGGAATCAAGTTTTATCTGCACAACTTGACAGATTATCACAACTTTAATTCGATCAAAATTCTCCAAATGATCACTTCCCCCACAGAATTTTGTTAGAACTTTTGATTTCAAATAATAACTGCATTGCCATGCTCACAAATGGCAGCAGGAGAAGTATTGCATAATACATGCATTGATAGATGTACATGGACATGACCATGACAACGTACTATTGTTACTGAGTGAGTGAGTGAATATGATTTAACGTCGCTTTCAACTATATTTCAGTCATATCACAATGTTGGGTCCTATTCCTTTTCACACCTGGGAACCCCACAGGTGCCTCAGTCGCCTCTTACGAGAAGCTCTCTGAGAAGCTGAGGCCTATTCTATACCATGACCTGCAATGTGCACAACGACATCGCAGGTCAATCCCCGGAAGCCCCGCGGGGCCTATTGTTACTGAGATACATGTACCGGTAAATATTATTTTTAAAGCATCAGAATTGGAATTTAATAAATGAGTGAATAGAATAGTGAATAGTGAACTTCGCTTTCAACAATATTTCAGCTATATCACAACGAACCAACTAAACACCACCCAGCCCAGTTGTGTTCCTGCTACTTCAAAGAAGAAATATTTGAAGCAGCATGGAACCAGACACCCTCCATCCATCCTATAAAACACTGTTCAGGACAGCACAATTTAACAATTATCTGCACTGCATAATCATATTAATTACACAAATTTAGAAATATTTGGGACTGCATAGCTCAATATTCACACAGGGCAATCTTATACATGTAGGACTGATCTCATGCAACCAAGTAAATAGTGAAAAGTAATTCTGTGCATGTAAAATTCTGCAATTTAGGTGCCGATTCTGTATGCAAAACAAACCTCAGTACAATGATTTTGGTAGGGATGCAAAAGACATTAAAGTTACAAGTACAGATCCTCTGCATACATGTAACATAAGCAAATTGCACAACATGCCACATCAGGTGTGAATTTAATTACCTAGCCACATATGGGAGACCCAGCTATGAAATGAGATCTGGAACTTTTAACAAGGCATAGATATGAGACACCCTCTTGTCAAAAAATGGTAAAAAATGAAATGAGATAGCCTGTTTATTTTATGCTACAGTAGCAAATAGCCCAAGGCCAACTGCAGAAAATATGCTGTTTCCAAATGCTAGAAAAAGCTTGAGGGCCATTGCAGTAAATTTGAGGAAACTGAGATCTGCTTCATCAAAGATAAAAGTCTTAATAAAACCATTAGTTTACAATTTCTTTATCGATTTGCAGAATTAATAACATCTGTTTTGAGGAAACTATACTTTAAAATAGGAACTACATGTACATTGTATAATGTCTGGCAATAGCAATAATAACAGCTCAACCACCAATGGTTCTTCATCTACTCCATATTTGCTGTGAGCAGAAACGGACAATTACAAGTTAGCAAGTCCTCAATTATGGAGCCTGCAGTGTGAAGTCCGGTTGTCCTGTAATTCACTAGTACATGTACAGCCCTGAGGCTAGACAATGGGATCTCTCCTGCCAGCAGTAATGAAATTTGGTTCAAACTAGACTCGATTAATTCGTCCACATTAAGGGAAAAAGGGTGAGTTTGTGCTACTTATTTCTTTGCTCAACTTCGGTAACAAATATGAAAATAGTGCCAGAGAATATTATTAGTTGAGCTCAGCCGTGTCAGAATGATTGGAAAACGGGTAAAAAATGAGAAAATTGGCACGAGTTTATCAGCAAGAGCAGATGTACAGAGGAACAGACAGACAGAAGATCAACACAGTCTTCAATCAATATGTGACAGGATGGTGAAATAATACACTGAATAGCATGTCCTCGATGATATACATGTAGCCCTGGCTATAACTGTGTACCACTAGGGCTCACTCAGCTGGCCAAACGACAGAAGATCGGAGTAAATATTGGCGATAGAAAAAGTTCCATGTAGCTGTCATGTGATGCAGCAACACAGAATACATCAGAAAGTTATCAGACAAATGTGGAATATAACAATCACATGTAATGAATGATGGAATTGTTGAGTACTATTTTCTCTTTATCTCACTTCAATGTCAACTCTTAATAGAGATCTTGCCGGTGTCCATTACACAATGTTGAAGGTATTGCAACTGAACATTTCCGGTTTTAACTCACACGAGATGACGTCGTGATTTATCTGTTGAAAGAATGTATAGGCAATGAAAATTTCTGATCACGTGAATGCATGACCGTCAAGGGGCATATATTAACACCATGACGCCTCATTGTACCTGTACATGTACCTTTAACTGCAACCTGCATCAATGATTTATTTTGCATGTTGAAGTGAAGAAGAGAGGAGGAGCATTGCATGATATTGGTGCATGGGCAGTGAGATAGGAAGTAGAATATAGTTAATTCTTTACTCCATTAGGATAGAAGTGATACATGTTTACACTTACGGTACCGCAATGGTACATGTATGTGAGGGTCAGGTTTTCATCATAAAAATATTCATTCTGCTAATGCTTGAAGCCAATAATCATTCCGAAAAATATAAGGAACTTCTTGCTTCCATTTAGTACATAGCCCAAAAGAGAAATGAATAAGAGTACTAAAAACAGGCGATACAATGTACAGTTGAACGGTAACTTAAAACTTCGAACATTCATACGATTTTTCCATCTTCATTCGAAAGATAAATTCTCTGAAGTTTCTTTTTAACCCTTTCCCCCAATGAGATTTTTGCGATTCCCATGTTTTGATGGTTGATCATGTAAAGCCATGAAACGAATTTTAATTAATTCGTTTTTGTCATTATTATCTGGCTGATTTGTGGTTGTTCCACTTGTTTCCCATCATGCCAAAGTGTTGATTTTCATCTCTTCTCCAACAATATTTATTTATTTTTCCCAATCTATTTTGCTGTCTAATGATACTTTAATAGCCATATACATATGTATTTTTCTGCAACAATGGATATTTAATAAGTGCACTGCTCATCTTTTGGGGATATGAGGGAAAGATTTAATGAAGTTTGTGTATATGTACAACTGAACTCCTTCTAGATTTCCTCCTTTAATATTAACGGATCAACCCGTGTTTGCAATGCAATTGCATGTGACTAACATCTCTCTCTCATAGACTCGCTTTAACACTCGGTATTAAAGAGTACATTGCAATTCGGATTGCTGCTGCCTATAAGATGCCAGAACAACCTGACCTAGGTGATTAAACAGCATAACGGGTAACACCAGAATATCGAATAAGATTAGTGAAGCAGACTGCAGTGGTGGTTATTGGAGCGGGTAAGTGCTCGGTTCTATTACCAGGTTATTTGTCCCTGCTTTAAGGGGAGAGGAAATACCAAATCATGAAGTCATCTTCTCCAGGAAACCCTGTAACACGACTCGCTGACTCAAACAAAGTCCACGTTCTGTTCATTGAGAAAACTTCCACTGCTGGTCATGTGATGTCTGGCTGGGTCGAATGAGTCACATGATCTTGGGTTGAAAGAGAAACCACTATAGATTGGGTAGTTTTATCAATATACAATTGTTAGCTCTGTGATTAGGGGGTACATTCTCATGACCCATTTTCAATTAGGATTCTGTGTCACAACTATATTCAATAATAATTATACAGATGAAAATCATTTCTGTCACAAAACAATGTATCTTAAAATGATTTTTGAGAGAGAAAGAATAAATTGGTCGTCAGCAGGATTCAAACCCACCACCCCGGCTTATTGCGCCGATGCTCTACCTACTGAGCTATGACGGCCCATAGGTATTACAACTGTGGATTGTCCCTGTGATGACCAACCTTCTCTCTCGGTGTTGTGGTGGGAAATACGCCATACCGGTACCAAATATCATTTCTTCACAATGTATCTTGTGTGCATGTGTATTGCAAGGAACTGTACCAGCAGGGCATGAAATGTTTTTTTCAGTCCACCTGCAGGGCCGTATGTAGCGCCAATTTAGTTCCGTAAAACGTTTGGGCGCCCAAACTCCCAAGGCGCCCAAACTCAACGTTGAAAATATAAAAATGATTGAAAGTTTGGCAAACCTATCTAGTTCGATTCTATAAAAGAGCACATAAATTTGTAATCCTCGGCGGATATTTTATGATGGACTAAGAAAACACCCGATGTTATCCCGATTCAACTGCCCCGGGTATTTTATGCCTTGTAGCGCACTGCTATCCCGCGTGTAAGTGTTACATTTCCCAGGCGACTTCACAGTCTGCCGTAGTCCCTCACAACATGTGGAAAAAAAGTTTGACAGGTGAAATTTTACGACTGAAAAGATGAAACGTGCTGGAGGGCGACCCTCAACAACTTGTAAATCCCATAATAAGACGGCGAAAACATATACGTCGAAGGACAGGCTATGCAGTGACAATGCAGCTGTGAAAACGGCCGTGAATTCCGCAAGATCTATTGCCTCCTATTTTTCACCAAAGCCAAAGGTTGATGAACAACAACAACAACAACGGATAACAGAACTCACTCATTTTTTTCTCCATATTTTATTTTATTCTCTTGAGTCACACTGTAACACAAAAAGTTCAAAATAATAAGTAAAAGATATTTTCCAACACCCTTAGTTCTGTCAGTTTTTACACTCTAAAAATGCTTCATTTTGCCTTAAAACTCCTAACATGTGACAGGTAAGGTTTTTTTCTACCTGTCCCACCCAAAACTTACTTGTACACAATTTTGTCAAAATTTCTATATGCTGATCGAATTATGTTTAAACGATGAAGGCACCGGGATGTTTTGATGAGAAAACTATCTATTGTAGTCCTGAGGATTTTATTTTTAATGCCCACTCACCAAATTTCTGATTTCTTGAGTTTTAAAATGTTTTTATTACCTCATGTAGTAAAAATGACAAATAATTCATTAATTAGTTTTGATAAAATTTTTGCTAGGCAATGATAAATAATTACTCTCCCTGGTCAAATGATAAATAGTTAAACCTATTACCAAAAAAAAAAGGAAAACCAAAAAAAACCCCGCACAATCTAGCTTTCCCCAGTAGCCTACCATTCATTTTCATTTCTAATTTGTTTTTTGAAATGTCACTATGAGGCACGATGACGGAAGCACAGATATGTATAAAGTTATTAGCATTTTATGTTCATGGAATATACCAGTGAACGTACGGTGATTGAGAAGCACAACACAACCAACCTCATGTCTGGTTAGTGTCGCCCCTGTCAGGCTATTAGAATACATTCTCTAGATCAGCTTCACGTTTGTAATGTTTAAAAAAAAACTTAATAATATGGTAACATTGGAGTTCTTTAGCAGTAGACCGAATGGAATTTGTTTCTGTAAACTTGAGCACATTTTCCTAAGTCAGCTTTCCTGCCGCAATGCGTACAGTTTGACAGACATCCGTCGATAACCTTCTTTTACTCGTTTGTCTGACATCTGAGCGTGGGTTCCCGATCTGTTCACTGTGACCTTTGATCTGAAGAATATCCGTGACTTGAAATATACCTCGGCGACTGCCGATCTCCAATGGTCTCTCCAACAGTGTAAGCAAATCTGGAGCGTTGAGGTCTGATCGAACGTCGACGCTTGCCGAAGCATAACGAGGCTAAATTTATTTTTAGCTCTAAAGCATGGCATGCTCTCAGCAGAAGTTGAGACATCGTTTAACAACAACAAGAAGTTTTTCTTGCTTCGGGCGTTAGTAAAGATCAACGCCTATGAATCCCTGCAATGTTTCACCTGTCGCATGCGACAGTCATTTATTTTTTTTACCTGTCGCACATAAATACTACCTGTCATCGACAGGTGGACACCCGAACATTTCGCGCCCTGACCAGGGGTTTCATTATCTTTTCAAGGAAAAAACCAAAAACAAGCATTGAACCAGTGCACTTAACCTGTGATGATAGCCAAACATTGTTGTGAAAATTGTGAAAATTCTGTGATAAACAACCAACGGAACGTTTAACCAGATCAAACTTCATTCTAATACCAGTTAGGGCAGTTTAACTCTTTACCCCATAGACTTGTGGAGAATTTTCTCTCTCTGACCCATAACAGATTTGTAATGGCGTAGGTCTTTAACCCATGGACTGATTTCAATTTTCATACGTTTCCAGCGATGTAAAATATCCTGTTTTATGTCCTATGTCATGTGGAAAAATATTTACCAATGGTCTCCCACAGGCCCATTCTACGTAATTTGTTCACGTTTTATATCAATATCAGCAACGTTTAATCTAAAAATAAGTAATCTTGCGAGAAAATGTGTTGTGTCTGCTTTCCGTCTGTTGGAAATCACGAAAAAAGCGAAGAAATTGTCGCATTTTAGCTACGTTTTGCAGCGTTCTGTTGTTGTTGTTCCGCTGCAATTCCTGTGTTATCGTATACCATTGTAAAGCTTATTTTCCGTACATTCGGGATTTCGCAGTTACATCATGAGATGGCAGGTATAGAACGAGCTATAACTGAAAAAGTCCCATATACTTCCCTAAAGGAGAACGAAGGCTGGTAACAAGGTGAAGTAAAACAGCATCACTGATTGGCCCAAGGTTGAGCGACCTTGACCGACCTTTTCAGAGGCCCGGCGTGATTGGAGCAGTCGGTTTTACTGCGCGTGGTCGCCATGGCCATGGGTCCACGAAACACAGCGTGGTGAAAGAATGGCGGATAAATTTTAAAACGGGAGATCAACAGGTCCCGGGAAATGTTTATAATAAACTCAGATGGGCAGATTTGACGAGTTAGTCATCAAGGTTAGATACTTTGGTAGTTTATACTTGCGTTACGTGTAATATTCAGGAATTTGGAAGCAGGTTTTACAATTTTTCGAACGTTTCCTTTGAAGCACACGAAACACATTTGGTGTCTAATCGCGCAGTTTCCATCGATTATTTCTGTTCCTCTCCCGATTTCATTTTACCCTTACTACAAAACATACCAACAGTCTATATAGTCAGATTTATTTAAATTTTGGCTTTCTGAAAATGTATAGTTTTAATTAGGTTTTACTCAAAATAAACGCAAAAATTGCAAAAGTAATCCATCACATGGGAACAGCGATGACACGCTGAAAGACGGTTCTATGGGGCAGCATGCGAGGCGCTCAAAGGCGGTTCTATGGGGGAGCGTGCAAGGCGCTCAAAGGCGGCCGTATGGGGTAAAGAGTTAAACCAAGTGTGAACTATCATTTATGCATCCGGCAGCTACATGTAATGGACTGACATTGTCATACTGGCATTGCAGCCCTCCACGAGTATAGTCTATGTACCAAATATGGAGGCTCAATTCTTTCGATTTGATGGCCATATTCTTTATTCGTTTCCTTATTCATAATAACACCTCCTGGTGTCGGATCAGAAAAGCTATAAATAGCCCTCCACGAGTATAGTTTATGGACCAAATATAGAAAGAAAACGATTCAATCTGTTGGGAATTGATAGCAAAACAAAGAACTGCACTACTGGTTGTGCTCGTTAGAGTTTCACTTCCAGTTATGCATGCGCAGTTAACCCACATGCAGCACACTTTTGCACGTGACTCGGTCCAGGCATCTCCTGTCACTCTGGTGTCTTCAACCCCTGTCTATCTCCGTGTAGGAGCGCCAATTCTGGTTGCACAACAGGAGTATTTCACACAACAGTGACGGGCATGGAAATGAAATATGAAATACCAGAGCTCTCGAACAAATGCATGTACTATGATGACTAATAGAGAACTTCACAAATTAGTTTACATCAGTTTACAAATGTCTACAACACAGATTACATGGCGGAAATGCTTGGATGGAGGTAATAAAGAAACTCAGGGGCTGTCTGTTTATAAACCTTTCGTTAATAGGGCTTCTGTTTTTGGCATCTGTCAGCACGTTTGCTCCATGTGGGCTGATAGTTGCCCCAAGACATACAAACATTGCCCCTCACACCCATTAGATTAATGAACACCCAGATCTGCCTTCCCACTATATCCCTCAACTTAAACAGGCCGTGGGTGGACCGGTGTACATAAACTACCCCACGTGAAGAAATCATCCATGCTAACAGAATCAGCCCAGAGCACAGAATTTCAATATCATCTCATAAACAATGAGATCTGATGTGTAACACAGATATCTGTGGGAGATAGAGAAATTCACTACTCCACCAATTTGGCTTCCACAGCTATACCAAGGCTTGCTACATCCTTTGGTTATCTCTATCCCAGATAATCCAGGTACACAAAATGCTTCCCACCTGGGGAACAGACAAATTTCATAGAGCAATGAGATCAATTGTTTTATGGGACTACAAGTACAGCAGCAGGCCTTGCTATTTAAATGCTCTAGTTGGAACTTTCTAAACCATTTCAATGCATCTATGTCATCCTGGAGACCAGCGTTTCTTTTCAGAGAATCAGTCCATCTTCCACAGAAAACTGAAAAGCTGACCCTATATACATGTACCATCAGAAACAATTCAAGCAAACAAAATCCACCTACCAATAAACTGGAAAGGGGGGAGGGGATTTGGTTTAAATATGTCCCACTCAAGGTTATTTCACTCAAAAACATGTAGTGACAGCCAGTTTGAATGGTGGAGGAAGCCGCGGTATCCGGAGAGAGCCACCGCCTCTCAACAAGTAACTGGCAAACTTTCACATATTCACCAGCGGGGCTTGAACTTATGCCATTATAAACTGAAGGACACAGCGTAGAACTTCATACATGTATGCATAAAGCAACATTTTACTGAAAACAATTTATTGCTTCAAGACACAGATGTACATTGATCATTTACAAAGAGAACAGATTCATGAACGAGTTTAAGTAGAATGGAATTTTAGTGCATCATGGGATACCTTACAATTTCAAAACATTTGATTGGCCAATTCAAATTTTCAAATGGAAATCGGGGGACATTCATTGGCTCGCGAAGAAAATTGGAAGAAAATCCAACCAATCAGTGAGTTTCTGTAAAGGTTCATAGCCTCATAGCTTGAACAAAATGATGTTTACAATTGTGTCAAATAGTTTGACTTTGGGAGTTTATCAATGTCCCTCATAGAAACATGGCCAATTAAGGCATGCAAATATGAAGTTGATGATTGTAAAGCAACATAAGTCTAATTATTATATCAACGATTTTCAGCATAGATAATCTAATCTTAAAATGTTAGGTTCAACATACAGACATTTTTCAACACAAGTACTTGCGTATTCTGATACCAACACACAGATATTCTCGAGATGTTATTCATATGTAGTCACTCTTTGCTGACCAGCAGTGACACCTGCACTTCCATTTTGATTGTTCATGTGATCACTGTACTGTACATGTAGCTTCTGATTGTATCCAAAAATACTCTTACATTAAAATACAGGTGGCATTTTCTTAATGTCAAGTCCGAGATTTTTTTTTCCTCAAATACTAAATAATCACAATATTTGGATACAGTTTCAGGCATTTATAGAATACTCCAAGTCTGACTTTGTTAATTGACAGAAATCAAACATCGGATGCTCAAATTTATTTTGCGAGAGTGTGAATTGGAATCCACTTAAACTGTGAGCCCTGCAGCTCATGTTAAGAAAAGTAGGCTGTCGCCATCGGGACCCCTCGGGCCGGGCCCAGAGCAATTGTGGAAATAATGTTTCTGACCCCAACAACTCACATATTTGGGGTGGGCATAATTTTACCTGTATGATATAGATCATAGACAGACAAAACAATATAGCAATAGAGCAGTGATTACCTATAGTAGATGTAGTCGAACGATTACTGTCTATTCACAGCAATCCACACAGGTTTGTGGTAGGAGAAGTAACTCTCCAACACACCACTGGATGTATTGGGGGCGTTACTGTAGATGTGGTCTATGGTAGTGTGGAGGTCTGTGGTGGGCATACATGAATACTGACCTGCATGCCCAACTCTGCAGCTACCATTTACGGACTTGAAAAACACATCCGACAGCACAGACTTTCAATAGGCTTCTGGTACTGGCTGTATTAAACAACTGTATGAAGTTTCATTGTTGTGAGTGAAGGACTTTTTTGATAATGTGTTTACAAGGATATGGACCAACAGACATGTATAAAGGGGCATAACTCCTAAAAAACACATCCGATTACACCGACTTTGAATAGGCTTCTGGTACTAGCTGCATTAAACAACTGTATGAAGTTTCATTGTTGTGAGTGAAGGACTTTGTGAGATAATGTGTTTACAAGGATATAGACAGACAGACATGTATAAAGGGGCATAACTCCTGAAAAACACTTCCGATTACACCGACTTTCAATAGGCTTCTGGTACTGGCTGTATTAAACAACTGTATTAAGTTTCATTGTTGTGAGTGAAGGACTTTTTGAGATAATGTGTTTACAAGGATATGGACCAACAGACATGTATAAAGGGGCAGAACTCCTGAAAAACACATCCGATTACACCGACTTTCAATAGGCTTCTGGTACTGGCTGTATTAAACAACTGTATGAAGTTTCATTGTTGTAAGTGAAGGACTTTTTGAGATAATGTGTTTACAATGATATGATGGACAGACGGGCAGACGGACGGACGGACAGACGACGGAGGCAACGACAATACCGCTCGGGCAGAATCTGCCCGAGGGGTAAAAATTAAACAACATGTGATACATGTTGTTGTGAGAGGGACATGCAGGAACATCAACTTTTGGTGACCATATTTACCTCAATTTCTGGAGAGCTATCTGGGACCAACATCAGACTGTATTAGAGAAGAATATGAAACATATACATTTAGGTTATATCAGGATGTTTAGAGTGATAAAAAAACATCATGTGAGGGTTACCACAGGGTAAAGCAACCGGAGATAAGGATAAACACCCAAACAGCTGTACAGTATTTCCTTGTCCTTAGCTAAGGGTTCCCCAATTACTCCTTTCACCCCCTCTCCTTCCGATAGCCATCTTTATGATGTAGTAAACTCCATCTACATGTGTTTCTACAGAATAACTTTTCAGCTGCATTGGCAGAACTCTTTGAGATGTTGTAACAGATGTGTTTGAAAAAATACACAGGCCACAGATCAGGTAAATGTAATATTGTATGTTATAAGGCTGGTATACTACTTGTAGTTGATATAATGTTGAAAGGTACCAAGATCAGGTTAAGGTAACATGGCCCTTGAGCAGAGAGAAATGACAGAGGCGAGGAGAAGGGAAAAAACTGAAATATGTTAGAAAATTAATTGCACACACAGATTACATCAACTTGCTGCATTCATCTTACGTAACTGTTCTTTATCATCTAACCACCACAACCCATATTTACCATATCATAAAAAGCTTTTAAGGATTTCAGCTTCCTTGAAGGTCTAAATATACCAGAAAATTTATATTGCATACTTGTATTTACAGATTGCAACGGTTTATCAAACCTTCATCAAGTGAGACATATTTGGTACTAAAAAAAATTATTTCATGTATAGTATATTAAAGGTTTATAGCCAGCACAAATATAAGAATTTGAAAATGTACAAATTGGTACATGTACCCTCCATTGCAGGTCCTATATTCACGTTGCATGCCTCATGCAAGCACTGCAGCCAATAGTCAATACTCAGATCTGAATCGCGCAGATTAAAACTGTCTGGTTTGTATGCCATATTCTCAACTACCCCATCCCTCTGTCCAATGCCATGAAAGAGGACGAAGGCTTACGAAGAAGCAGCTATGAGCTGAAATTACGACTAAGACAATAAACAGTCACATTCAGCAGGTCATGCAGTGGGGCATGGTTTTGCACACACTTTTCTATGAGGAGATTAGTGCCTATAGATGTAAAGAGGACAATGCAGGCGATCTAACTTTTACAGGGGTTAACACTGTTTGCATAGTACTGATTAGCCCGAAAACATCGGCTAAGTCTATTTTTTTTTTTTTTTGGTTGTTGTTGCCGACCCCTTAGCCCGAATCACTTACATGTATACAGACCGAAAAGGAAAAAAATAAATAAGACATCGGTCGCTCGAGATCTTTAACTGCACACGGCGTAGGGAATTGAGACAGAGGCACAAAAAGCATTTTATCGAATAAATAATATGATTTGGCATCTCCAGCACTATGACAACCACCTAATGACTCCTTTAATTAGATGGAATCTGCCATCAAACACGGATTTTGTCAACAAAACCGTTGTGTTTCTTTCTCCATAGTTTACAGGGACATGCGCATGACCTTTTGACTCAGGTCATCAAGAAATGGATCCATGTTGGTTTTAAACCAATAGCGATGTGTGTTTATTCACGTGATCAGAAAGGTCACAAGATCAAAATAGCAAAGGTCATATTCTCACAAGATGTCAGAAAGGCGTGAAAACGTTAAAATCAATGGAGGTTTTTTCTCACACATTTGATCACATTTTGTCAGCATCAAAACAGTCGTGATAGATGGTACATGGACAAAGAAGCTCAGGTCGGTCAAACTATATCAAATTGGCATATTTTATCTCTTCCGTTTCGTTATTTTCGTCAGCGAAAAGGCGCTTTTCGCGACATCAGTTTTTATCGCGAAAATTTAACCTACCTTCGATCTCGGCTGTGATAGGAATGCCACGCCCCCTTACCTATATTCACCTATCACAGCCACAGTTTCTGGATTAGGTACTGATCACAAATTGGTGAACCCAAATTTGAAATAAAAAATTGATAAAATTTAGGGAGATAACGCTGATTGCCATTTATTCTAAGAGAAAGACAAAATTAAGATTTAACATTGCATTCAGAAATCTATCAGCTATATAGCGACCCATTTACTCTACATGTAAGACTATTACAGGGGTACTTAAGAATTATTACTGGACCACTGGCCTGTGCACACAATCATTGATGAGCATATCAGCCCAGATGAGGAATCTTGTCAATTTCTCACAAAGTGAGCGAGTGATTAAGTGAGTGACTAGGTTCACAATTTCTCTTACGAGTAGACTGTTCCCGTGATATTCATCAGATAAAAAGACAAACAAACAATTTAGAGACCTGTACAAAAAAGGGCAGTTCAACGTGACTCCACAATGTCCCTTGACAATTCTGAAGATTTAGATTCCATACAGTTAACATTCTGTCCTTTCAGAATACATCTATCTGGCACTCTTTATCAGCCTGTCCATCTGTCTGTCCGTCTAAGCCATGTTGTTCCAGTCAGGTTTGTATGATGTCCACTGACCAATCTACCACTCAGACTATCTAGACATTGCTTAAGGGAGCTCTTTCTAGAGCTCTAATGTCAGACAAGTTTCATCAGAGGAAGATGTTCTTTCCTTGTACAAACAATTCTGGGGTTGTAAGAGGAGATGTACAAAAGTACTGCTATGCTAACTCCTCGAGAACACATGTTAGTGAATGGTCCAACCTGCTCAACAATTGGTTTCTTTCAGGCCTATTGTTGTATACTACACATATGTACATATCTGCTGAATTCATCCAAATCAGAGATCACAACATGCAATGACAATTTCATGTCCTGTAATTCTCTTAAGATTTTCTCATATGTCAAAGATACACATGCTTAATCAAGAAACACAAGTCTCATTGGCCAGGGATGAACCATTCCTAACTAACACACATTCTCATTGGGCAGGGATGAACCATTCCTAACTAACACACATTCTCATTGGCCAGGGATGAACCATTCCTAACTAACACACATTCTCATTGGCCAGAAGTGAATCTTCATAAAACATGCTCTCAATGCATGTACATGTATGTTGAAGGAATGTCCATTCATAAAACACATCCTCATTGATCAATGACAATGTATTTGTCAAAAACATCCTCATTGGTCCAAGACAACATGATACTGATCAAACACATTATCATTGGTCAAAGATGAGAGTGTATTGGTTAAACACATTCCCATTGGCCGGTACATGTATAATGGTCAACAGTTCTCAATGACCAGACAGAAGTCCATTGGTGCTGAAGTAATGTGTTAGCCTTAACATAATTCTCGCTATTCATCAAGCATCTCTGATCTACATACTGAATGGAGAAATTCTGGCAGCTCAGTTGGTGGTCTGAGGGATGCAAAAAAATTTGAACTTGAGAACCTCTGATGCATCATTGAATATCTTCCACCTATATGTACACATATACTACAAGACTGCTGATTGATCGAGCAGTTTGGCCTGCAAACCTACATGTATCACATCTCATACCTCACAGCCGATTGGTGTAATCAGCTCTTCGGTGTATAAGCTTAGCGCATTCACTGATTGGTTTGATTTAGAGGAAAACTCTTGATCTATTTATATACAGAACTGGTATGGGTAACTAACCAAGCCAGTGTATTGATCCTAACAGATCAATCGATACACTAGCTCGTGAGGATGAGGGATGACATGCAGGGATTTATAGAGAAAATAATCTTTAAGACCAAATTGGGTTTTGTCATCAACACGGAGTTTTTGTCAAGGTGCTTTAGGACTGAAAATGTGCAGACTTTCAAATCTGAATAATTTCGGGTAAAACTGAGTCTCTTAAATAATTATGGGAAAATACTGGCTTTTCGAATGATCATAGTGATATTCAATTAATCTTCAAGAAATTGAGTTCTACAAAATAAGTTCAGGCCGGCCCATTGTTGTCCCTGTACATGGTAATTTTTAGTTGTAACTTGTACTGATGAATTCTACCAAAAATGCAATAAGAAGGTATATTACGGTACTGAAAGCAAAATGCATTTAGATCCAAATACTTCAACTGTCGATTAGGGTGTTACCCCCTCTCTTTAAGCTCCTCAGAAACTACTACATTTTTTACAGCCCATTCAATGAGTCTCTACAAATGACAAGTAGATGTTTTCCCTTCTCCCAGACACTGCCGACTATGGAAGATCAAACAGATTACAAATCTATAATCATGAAGGATTCCCCTCCAACATCAAAGCTTCAGACGGAAGAGACGGCTAAGCTGAAAGATGTTCAAGATTCCAACAGTGAAACACCTCGGGCAGAAGAAAAACAGGGAAAACACTTTTTTGTCTATCAAAGTCTTTGTAGTCTTGAAGCTTCCCTCATCAGCAGTCTTCATTATCCAGGTTATTAGAGATATTATAGATTAAACAAATTGATGGGGATGATGTAACTTGAGTCATATAATCAATATGTGATTGTCTCGTATCCTATTTCACAGACACATAATACATGTACATAGTTGAGTATTAAACCTCACCAGGCTTTAAAGTCATTTTGTTATACATAAGTACATGTATGTTAATAACTCATTTTAGAGCCATTAGCAAAAATATATAGGGGCCGTATACGCACCCATTGGTGTCTTTGGTGTTTACTATTAACGACGGACCGTGGACCATTCCATTATAATAAACATACATTAGCCGAATCTTTGACTGTCTTTAATAAATTTTTGGACAGAGCTTAATATTTTGGTGTTATTAAAAAGAGAAAGGGACGGACTACCCCACAACATTTGTGTTGGTGAACACTGGTATTAAGCGGGATATTATCAAATAATTCCATTCTAAGATCTTTGGACAGTGGACACTATTTAAGTAAAAAATGTTCAGCATTTTCAGTTCTTTCCCAGCAAGAGCAGTGTTCCTTTTCTTGAAGGCTCACACGATGTAAATCAGCGTTCTGTTGGCTGCAGCCGTGAAGTAATTTTGTGTAAAGTATATCTAGTTTTCTAGATCCAACAGAATGGTATGATGGTGGTAGATTTCTGTTAAAGAGTTTGGACTTGAATGAATTAGTCCAAACTCTCTAGTCATGTTCATATATCAGCAGAATCCAGTGCACAAGGGAGGTAACCAGTCTAGTGATGGTCATATATCAGCAGAATCCAGTGTGCAGGGGAGGTAACCAGTCTAGTGATGGTCATATATCAGCAGAATCCAGTGCACAAGGGAGGTAACCAGTCTAGTGATGGTCATATATCAGCAGAATCCAGTGTGCAGGGGAGGTAACCAGTCTAGTGATGGTCATATATCAGCAGAATCCAGTGCGCAGGGGAGGTAACCAGTCTAGTGATGTTCATATATCAGCAGAATCCAGTGCGCAGGGGAGGTAACTAGTCTAGTGATGGTCATATATCAGCAGAATCCAGTGCACAGGGGAAGTAACCAGTCTAGTGATGGTCAATCAGCAGAATCCAGTGCGCAGGGAGGGGGTTCTAACACGTTTCTTGATATTCTGACATTGGCATCCCAAATCTGAAATATTTTCCCTCTTGTTTAATACTTGGAGACGAAAACTTAGACCAGGGTTCATACACTTTACACCAAGAAAACAATTCCAGAGTTTTCCAGGACTTTCCAGGTCAACAATTCTAATTTTACAGGAGTCTTTAGTACAATAACTCGCAACAAAGATGAACAAATTCAGTTCAGGAACAAATTTTAGCATGTGGCATCAGATCTCAGATGATGAAAGTGTAGTTCTTCCAGGAGTTAACCTTGATTTTTAAGCATTTTTCGGGACTTTCCAGGTTAGCAATTGAATTCCAGGATTTGTAAGGACTTTTCAGCGGGCATATGAGCGGGTTACAGGATTTTGGATCGGATCATCAGCTACACTGTATATCAACCAATCCGCTTCGGAGTAGAGATCAAGTGAACAATCAGTATGGCAGGATCATGTGATAATATCAGTTTAACCCTTTCACCGATTATTTCCCCTGACAAAAGTGACCTGCTGACGATCAATTCCCTGAGAACTGTTAAAATTTGTATATGTTGTCTTTGGAATGTTAGAAAACGTGTTTGCGTCTGAGATTTGTAGAAAAACATAGGGACCCCGTCTCCACAATGAACACTCTGGTGTTATTTGCTCCAGTTTTATAGCAAAATAAATAAAATAGCATACAAAATTAGGTTTTACTTCAAGAGAATGCGCTTTCCCCGGCTTTCTCGACTTGAAAACGTCAAAATTCAACGGAGAAATCGTCTTTTTTCGATCGCATTTGACCGTGTTTATCTTGAGTTGTACTCGGCCATTTGCAATGTTTGACCTCTCATTGGAAAGTGTGGGCTTTCCCCTTTCTGTACATGACATGACCTGGGATGGATGGCAAAAATAAAACGGAGGATCAGTGTTCGAATTTAAGAAAAATTTGAACCAGTCCACCGGACTGGTGAACCAAAAATGTAACCAGTCCGCAAATATTTTTACTAGTCCGTTAATATTAAATAAAAGATGATGTGGGAACATTTGTCATCATGAATATTTTGTGCTCTGTGGTGGTTGCTACTAAATAAGAAATTAATAATTGTGCATTTCTTGAATTTCTTGAGTGCGTGTGAAGATAATCACAGATGACAACCCCCATCGGCTAGACTTTGACGGCGACTTTGACTGCACGTGTCGTCACGAAAAACACTGCTTCAACAAACGCCATTTCAAGCCAAAAAATCAGTAGATGTCTTTCGAAGTTGATGGAGAATATGTTCAAAATTGTCCTGGTAAACATGATCAGGTCGACTGAAGCGTAATCATGTTGCTGATTTCTCAATTCCCGACCTGGAATTGGGAGCTTTATTTTCTGAAAAGATCGCCAACCTGCATAATAATTGTCATGCTGCATTACAGTCACACTTTATGGTTGTTGTTGTTGTCGTAAAACGCGGCCATGGTCGTGATTTCGTTGGAATTTGCTGAAATTTTTTTTAGACTCACACGATTTATTTTGACTCGGTCGGGTAACCGAAAACAGACATTTCGTTTTTCATTCTTTACAAATTATGCGGAGATATCCAGACATTCCAGAGAAATAGTTTACACAATGAACTGAGAGCTTTCTTGTTACCAGTCCGACGGACTTGTTGTTCAGTCACCCACACCAGTCCGTTTGATTTTTTACCAGTCTCGGACTGACGGACAGGTGCCAAATTCGAACTCTGAGGATACGATTGGATTGAAAATGATGTAATTCCATTTTTCCAGCCACTGTCTACGCGCTTCTTATCTGTTGGCGGATGGAGGTCACGTGGGCGAAATTACGCATACCGATTGGCTCGTCGTCCGAAGGCGGCAACCAGCTTGGGCGAAATAGAAAGTTGGTTGTCAAACTTTGTGGATCAAGACTCGTAAAAATATGGAAATAAACTTTGCCGGTTGTCGTTGGCAGTTTTAATCGCCTGGGGAATATTCACCACGCTTTACCAGTCGTGTAACATCAAAAATACAGGAGTTAGGATGAGGTTTTCGATGATTTTTTCATTTCTGCGGCTTGCTGCCGAGAGGCCCGCCACACGGTATGTGGAAAAAAACGCATTTTTCGCTCCGATTTTTTTCGTTCAACATCTAATTTTGCTTTATTTCTTTTGCGGAACAAACAAACAATTTCGAGAATCAAATTGATCAAGGTTTTGACTTTCCAGAAGTATACAGTGTTTGATAGGTTTCCGTTAAAACGAATGCAAAAAAATAAAAGTGCTGTACCCATCGTGATGGCCAACAGGGTTAAAGCTAACCCGGTCAACCGGGGATGGTCGTACGGGTGGCACTCTCGTTATCCCCGTACACCGGGTTTAATCGGTGAAAGGGTTAATAGTGAAGGCATGTCGAATAACAGCATCCAAAGATGCCTATGTGCAGATAATGAAGTTTTTGGATTCAAAATCGATATCAGAATATCCGGAATTTTACTGGTGTTCAGAAACTCTCGAGTGTGCTGGGCTTCATTGCTAAAATATGTTTTATATGGAAAATGGTCACCAGAAATCCATCAAGCTTTATCACCAATATGTTTAATTATCAAAGCTTGATAGATTATCATACATGTTGTACCATCATAAATGAAGACAAGCTGCAAGATACGTACATGGCATTATAGGCAATTTTGTTTATTGGTATATGCAAAACAACAAACTACTATATTTAATCACCAATTCCAGTATCAGAAATCCCTTGATATACATTGTACAGGTGAGTGAGTGAGTAGTAGGGTTTAACATCATTTTCAACCATGTTTCAGTCATATCATGATGGTGCCTACAAGTGCCAGAACACGAGAGTGCTCACAGTTTCTATTACCCTGGACACTGATCAGCCCAGCCAGTACAGCACCCGGTCACCCATCCAAGTATTGACCGAGCTTAATGTTGCTTAACTTCGGTGATCTGACGAGAACCGGTGTGTCCAATGCCATA
>JAVTVY010001652.1:0-35517 GCA_036873755.1 Hanleya hanleyi | reverse complement strand
CTCAACAAAATGAACGGTCCTCGACGTTCTCACAACTTCTAGTTTGCATCTTTTCCATTTTGAAAGAATCTACACAATGGACTATGGATATTCGCGCAAGAAATATTAAATTGATATGATTCGTGATACACCAAGACTTAGTCTATAAGCATATATAGTGGGATAAAATGACCAAGGTGAATGGACCTCTCTCATGCTTTGATGGATATTGATCATAATTGATGCTTTGTAGCGTACACAATTAACTCAATAATTCGTGTACATCCGGTATGGTCAAGACTTCTAACACAACCGTATATTGCTAGTTATTACTTCAAAGCTGAATTCTTGCCAGACTGAAAAACAAAGATTGTTTTGTAACAATGTTCTTTTGTGTTCTGTCCTAATTACATGCTCTTATGGTCTTCATTCAATCTCATATGTGACAAGAAATAACATCAATGAAACGAACTTGTGCAAACGCTTTTAACTACAGCAATATCATACATCGTAGTTATCTCTTCATCGTGTTAACCGCGTATACAGTATAATACTATATACGTGATGAACACTGCTAATGTTGCAATGAATGTACGGTGAGTGTAAATGTCAAATCCTGTTAAATCGATCGTAGCTGTCTGTAAGATTTTCCGGAGGGTTATTCCCGCATGGAGTGAAGTGCATGGGTCATATAATCAACCTATCGGGTTAGGATATTGAAGAACGACGAAATTATCCATTTTCAAGGTGTTGCTGAAGCGATCTCAAGTTTGGTTGGGTTGGATGATACCACTTAACGAACGGTACATCCTACTCGATCTAAAAATGGACCCTATATAAGACAAGTTGTATGGTGCTTGATCTAATGTGTTATCACGACAGCGTTTTGACTCACACGATTACACCTTTGCCGGAAATACATATAGAGCCCATATCAGTGATAACAGCATCGAGTAGAAATAGCACAGTGGCCTGGTTAGCAGTTGGTGTGTTGATCGATGTTGTTAATGTTTTTTTTTTCGTCAAGAATATAATTATTTCACACATTTTCGTATACCACAATGACAGTGGATATCATAAAAATGCGTTCTATACTACCTACACCGATCTACATATCCCTCCTCTACTATATCTTAGATAAAGTAGAGGAGGGGTATGTAGATCGGTGTAGGTTGTATAGAACGCAATTCTATGCTATTCACTATCATTGTGTGATATGAAAAGGTGGGAAATAATCATATTCTTGAAGAAAAAGAAGTGTTAACAACAACATCGACGAAGACATAAACTGATAACCATTCCACTGTCCTTTCTTGGCGTAAGATGCGATGAGAAAAATAAGCGATTGCGACATAGAACTGATATGATGCAATCTGCCAGTCTGTCCATTCTTTTTAAATTTAAAGGACAATTGAAATTGTTTTACTCAGTATAGCTCACGTGAATTTCAAGCCGCTACAAGACGTCCGTGAAATGGGTAACCATGATTGAACAGAAAGTAAGACATATTCGCATGCGGTAAAGAGGAATAACAGTTAATCACGGCTCATGGTAGATTGCAAAGCACATGACTTGATATGAAGATGGAATATTATGAAGCCACCATCTAGTTTGGCTTAACTGATTGTAGTTAACTCAAATTAAGAAAGCTGATAATTCTTGGATTGATGCAGCTTGAATTTATGGGGATATTTATTATTACGATAAGTTCAACTGTGCAGAAATTGTCTTTCATTTACGCTTGTGGTATGGAAGGTGGAAGGTCGTTTGACGTTTGTACATTTTGCACTTGACTTTTTCATTTTGCAATATTTTTTACATCTGCATCAGTTATTTTCTTGTGGTAAATTCCCACTTTTCAAAGTCCATGAAAGGCTTAATAGTTCAGAGATTCCTCATATATATATATCACCAAATCCAAAACGCTTAAATGTGGTATTGACGATCAAATGCTCACTCAAAAAATGGCGTGGGGACGAGCATCTACTTTATAATTAGCAAAATGTTTCCAATAATCCCGATTTTTTTTCATAGTAGGTAGATATCAAGTTTAGCGCTGATAAACTAGTTGCTTAGCGCTCCTTTCGACACGTGCAATTTGACGATTGAGCACAAAATTACCTGATTTGGGTTTCATTAGGATGTCTCGTTTCGTAAGCTCGTGATTTAAGATAAGAAAATGAGCATATAAGTATAATTTTGCTTTCTGTAGAAGCCCATGGGGGGAAAAAATGAAAGATTAATAAAATGTTAAAATCTTAAGGCAAATCTGAAGCTTTAGAGAATGTAAAATGCTGAGCATTAAATCGACAAACTGGGCAGTATTACATGAAACCATATTTTATATCAACATTTAATCTGCACGTCGGAGTTTTTATCACGGATTCAGACTTACAGGCATAATCTCGCATTAAATATCCTTATACAGAAATATCATAATGTCTGAAAATGTCAATCCGATAAATCCGATCATGTCTGTCTGTGTTTCCGGTTGATGAGGTAACATAGTCATAGAGCAGCCATTTCCCACAAATAGTGAGACAAATGGGTAAACTGATCAATCCATTATGTCGGGTCATTCAAGAACGAGGAGACTATCTACTGTTCGTGTTCTGGAGAATTTGGGTGCAAACATACTCGTGTTCATGTACATGTATTTAAAATTGGAATTGTGAAGACGGCTAACATAATAACATCCTCTGGATGTTACTATCTTCAACTATATAACTTTCCATAAAACCACGTGAAAGTATTTCCTTCCCCATGTAAGACAGGTTATCCTCTCAGGAGAAATCGCTGAAGTCATAGGACCAATCCTGTGGATTATATGTTAGGAATTAATCTCATGAGAATTGTTTGGCTCCAATGATGGTAGCTCCTGGCGTTTCTATTAATCGCAACCTTGCCTTGACCGAGGAAGGCATGTTGAACAAGTAAGTCTCTGCACAGATACAATACATACGTCTGGTCCGTCATTCAATATACAGCCGTCGTTCATTAAAAAATTTCCGTGTCCATAATCGAACAATCTTTTCGCTATTCCATATAACAGCATTAAAACTAAGTTAAAAAAAATAGCAATCATAGTACAGATAAACTTAGGCTAGTTTCTTGCTAGAAAGAAGCGGTCAACATTTTCCAATGATGCCGCCAAGACATCACGATGTTCCAAAAATATTAAATCCGTATCGCTGATCACTATTCCGAATCCATATGATTTTCGTTGCAAAGTTGTTATGTTATGAGAGAATGATGTATCTCAGTCGCGCTTTGAATGTGATTGTTCATATATACACCATGAGTATATTAAATTATATAGGTTAATTAGGCCCCTAGCCCAATGTTAATCGGAATTAGACACAAGTTACGAAACGTAACGCCATAGATCTTGCACAGAGGCATAATTGATCCAATATACATGTAAATGGTGAACTTCTCATTTCATGAGTATAGTTGTCAGATCCGACATTCAATATTCAGCCGTCGTCCACTAAAGATTCTCCACGTCAATAACCGAAATGTCTTCTTATGGTAGATAACATCATTCCAAACAGGCATAATATGAACATTAGAAAAAACAAGAGGTAACAAACAAGACAAATGATGGACGAGTTAAAGGTTTTTCACCGAGCCATAGAAAGGGCACTGATCAGCACCAATCAGTGGTGTTCATAACAGTGGAAAAGAAGTTTTGATCTCGTAAGCTTTAGTAAACGTACATTTTTGACCATGGGAAAGAAGAGTATAAGAAGAGAATCAATATACACGCGATTCATTCTTGCTATGATCTACACAATATCTATACAATATCCTCAATTATCAATTGTCATTCGGTCTGGTACATGTTTATTGATGCTTTAAAGATCTTACGTTGAAAGTTTCTTTTGTTGAGGCGTATATAACCGGCACACTGACGCTCTTTTCTCGCTCCGCTAACTGAAGTAATGAATTGTATAGGGCCCTTGTCTCCGTTGATCTCTTTGTTCTTTCGTCAGGCAGCTATTCCATTGCCCACATACCGACACTCGCGACGGGTCACCCTTGTTATACAGATGTGTCTACGATCCGCATACCCTCATGCCTTCGATTATAACTCTCGATATAAATCGTCGAATGCATCACATCATCACTACTATAGCTTTACCCATGTTGCCCTGATATAAGAATACTTTGGCAATGCTAATAAGTGGTTCAAATTAATTGTGGACTAGGCTAGATCATTTCTAAGGCAAGCGGCGCGTCAGAATGGCGAAGGAGAGTTGATAAAGCTTCGAAAAAGAACCTAGGATACCGATACGACAAATTCAACTGTCAGTCCACAGTTTGAAGGGGTTAAACTCACTCCTATGTATCCACACGGGATTTCTCGGCTCTCTATACTACAATCCCTCATCAGGACATTATTGCCCATCTTAGTTCATCAATAGTATGGTTGTTCAAGAAAAGTGATCGCCGATATATCAATGTCAGAAGACATAAAGCATTCTTTAGCTCTGCTACATACAGGGAATATCATTCATGGATGTTTCTTTGTTTATAGAGTTGCTCGAATTTCTCATTAGTAATACCATGGATTCCACACTGACAGTGTAGAATCCATGGCTGCTAATTGTGCACCCCTTCTGGCTGACCTATATCTGTTCTCTTATTAATACGACTGTATGCAGACGCTTTCAAAAACAGATTATGACAAAGCCCGTTCCTTCTCATTCACCAAACGCTATATAAACGATTTTCTTGCTGTGGATAATCGCTATATAAATCCACCTTCACTGGATTTGAAGGAAACTGCAGATGGCCCCAGCGGCACATCTTATTTAGACCTATATCTCTATAAAAATGATGCGGGCCTTCTCTCTCGTTGACTTTACGACAAAAGAAACGATTACAATTTCGACATTGTAAACTATCTCTATCTGGACAGTGATATACCAGAGAGACCTGCATATGGCGTATACATATTTCGCCCAGTAGCATTTGCTAGATCCTGTGTTAAATGTGACGATTTTAATCAACGTCACAAAACATTATTGCAGAAACGTGCAAAACAGGGCTTGATCATTGAGCGCCTCCACTCGAAATTTTTCAAATTTGGCGATAAATATCGCATGCTGATAGCAAAAGACGAGCGTAGCGTGCAAGATCTATGGCGGTACGTTTTGTTACTTGTGTCTTATTCCGCTTAACCCGGGGCTAGTGGCCGTATGATCCTATGTATTTCAAGATCCACATAGTGTTCATATGAACAGTCACAATCAAAGCGTGTCTGAGATACATCACACTCTATATAACGACATTACAACGTATATCATATAGATTAAGAATACTGATCAGCGATACGGATTTGATATTTTTGGAACATCATGATGTCTTGCAGGCCTTAGCCTAGTTTTATGTATACTATAATTTAACCTTTTAATTTGGTGCTAATGTTATTATATGAATTAGATCTTTGGATTATGGACGCGGTAATTCTTTAATGGACGACGGCTGAATATTGAATGACGGACTAGACGCATGTATGTATTACATCCATATCTCCAAAGCAAAATGTTGTAGGGCAGACTAATTACAAGCGTCTGGTCCGTCATTCATAATTCAGCCGTCGTCCATTAGAGAATATCCGCGTCCATAATCCAAAGACCTATTCCATATTCCATATAACAGTATTAGCACCAAATTCAAAAAGGCAATCATAGTATACATAAACATAGGCTTGTTTCCTCCAAGAGAGAAGCGGTCAACAGTTTTCAATGATGCCGGCACAAAACAGAGCTCATTAGACAGCGCTAGAGAGTTAGGGTTCAAGCGTCACAATCACTTAAAAGAAATCGTATGTACTTTGTCTCCAAGACCTACACGTGTAAAGTGCAAACGTTTGCATAGGCGTAGGAAGGATCTTTCCGTCACCCGTAGGTTTTGAGATCGACAACTCGGATTACTGAACGTTGATTGCTGCTGTAATATAGTTTGCACGCAGTGAAGCATGGGGGGGAATTGTGTAAGCACTATTAGTATACCTCAACACCAATCAACGCCATTTGTCAACACCAACATATGGTGTTGACCAATCCCTTCGACATCAGAATAATGGTGTTGTGTCGATTGTGAATGATTTTCGCCTGATACCATATTTTATTTCATCCAATTAAATTTCCAAATCGTTTTATAGAGTATAATGTATCTCAGTCAATATTTGGGAATGTCCATTTCAACCTGAAAATGTAAAATTCGGTCAAACGACTCCTAGCTAGGGTTAAAGGGAAGTGGACGCCAGATACAAAACGCTAGAATCGTATTTGCCCCCAGTGTTTGTTTTGCTTGAGACAGAAAGAGTATTTCGGTCGACGTGGCTGATAATGTCGACAACGTTTCCTTTGCCAATATCCAGACAGTGGGCAAATAAACTATACCTTCATCGTGCCAATCACACAACTGCGTTCTGTTCAATTGCGCTAAGTGCACGTTTGGTCCGATTATGCCGGTGCTTGGGTATGTGTGGTCACGTAATTCAAATTGTGCAAAGGAATGGCCACAATAACAGCGTCGCATAAGCATCTTCGAGTATGCAATCAGGACATCAACATGTGAGCCAAATATAGCTTCCACTCAGATACGACCTGTTATCTTTCCACCCCATCACATGTAAACGCTCGACCGTATACTTCAAGAATAGATAACAGATAATGCGGACGATTTGGATATGAAAAAGTCTATATGTTGCATTCTACTTGAATATCTCCATATTTGTGATTATCCATTACACCAGCCATTGTCCCAACGGACAAACAGTGGTGGTGGGGTTGTTTAATGTCACACTCAAGTTTATTTCACACATATGGTGACAGCCAGTTTGGTTGGTGAAGGAAGCCGTAGTATTCGGAGAGAATCACCGCTCGTCGGCAAGAACGGACAGTCAGTATAAATTATTTATTGATTGATTGTACCATTCCACCGGTTTGCTGTGTTAGCACTTACAGGATTTATTTGAGCTTCTTCTTTCATCTCAATTTTGTTTTGTTGATAAGCCGAACTGTCTAGACATTTTGAACGGATACCATTCTCCATGGTCATTTGTCCTTTGTTCACTTGGGAAAGTATAAAGAGGTGTCAAATCCGACATTCAATACCAAACCTTCGTCCAAATTATAATTTCTGAGCCAATTTTGCGTAAGAATGCTTTAAATCGTAACTTTTAAAAGGGAAGTATTACTTTTGTGTGTTGGTACATGTTCACACTCCCAATATGATGGTGTATGGAGACACCTCTGTGACTGGTTAATATCAAGGTACAGTAACAGTGCCTGGAAATCGGTAAGTCTAAAATATTATTTTAATATTTCAGGTAAGTCATCCAAGAATTCTTTAATGAACAACGGCTAAATATTGAAAGACGGACCAGATGCTTATATTCCAACTTTAGAAAACTTTTGACAGTGGGATAAGAGAACAATTTCGATAGTCCCTGCCATAAAGAAGTTTCTGTTGGTGCTTCAGTGTGGCGAGAGAACGCTTGTCATACGTATACTCTCTGATGGGATCGTAGATTTGGGTTTCGTTTCGGCCGGCCTGCAACAATGAGATTTTAAAAAACGGATCATAATGGAGGCAAACATTCTCCTTCTTCTCCGTCTCAATAGTATTGTCTTACATTCCACTGGCCTGTTATTGGAGATCGATTGTATTGCAGGACTGATCTCTTGCATTCCATCTATATATTAGGTATTCTTTTGTTTCTCGTTGAAACCCAATCCTCGACAAGAAATAACATCATGGAAACGGGCTTGCTTTGGTGTCGGGTTCAAAAACAGAATACAGTAATGTTATGCATCTTAGACATTTATTTATCGTGTTCACCGCGTATATAGTATAATACTCTGTACATGATATAGTATAGTATAATACTCTATACACGGTGAACACAGTCGATGAAGAAATGACCCCGATGATTGTCAACTTTGTTCACTGCTGAAGATGTTATAACTAATAGCGAAATATACAGAATGAAATTGCCATCCCTACTCGGAGTTGCTTTTCCTCTCTGTTATTGGAAAATCATCAGTGGTTCCAATGGATTGTAAATGTCCAATCCGGTAAAATCGATCGTGTCAGTCTGTAAGATTTCCCGGGAATGTTTCTGGTATCTGAGGTAATATTAACACAGGCCAGTTATTTCCCGCAGGCAGTGAGTGGGTCATGTGATCAGTCCATTAGATTAGGATGTTGAAGAACGATGAGGCTATCCATTTTCAACATGCAGCTTAGCCGGTCTCAAGTTGGGTAGGGTGACAAGATACCTCTTAGTGAACGGCCCATCTATCCAACTGGATCTAACGTGTTATCGTACAACCTTTTGACTCACACGGTTACATCTTTACCGGGATACGTTTAGAGCTCATATTAGTGATAATGGCATCACTCAGATTTGGGCAATGGCTGGATTGATTGGTTTGTTTACTGTTGGCAGACGGCTATATCAGCACATGTGCTTATCATGAATTCATACCACCTGGGACGAATATTAAACATATATCTATACTCGTCCCAGATACCACAAATAACGAATTCATAAATATTAAATCATCCACATGTAAACATGAACACTCTGTTCGTTTTATCTATTTATTATCTTATCTTCAATGTGAAAGGAAGATTTAATGAATAAAAGTTAACTGCCAAAATATCATTTACTGCCGAAGTGAAGCGAACCAGTATGTCGCTCACACAAATGTCACTCTCCGAAATATTCTGACAAGGCTCTTACACGCATAGTGAACTGCATTTAAGAACTGATAGATCCGACAACCTCATTCTGATATCCTTGTCAAGTTCTACTTACTGATGGATGCTTGTTTCAACGATTGAAACTGATAAAACTAACCTAGATCGTGGCGTAGATGTTCTCATATGGAAGATGCCTTGCTTCTAAGGTCACTAGCTGGCTATTGACTGTTGCGTTTGCTGTTCAGCTCTGCAGACAGGTTGAAAACTTTGTACAGGTAATTAGACAAGTCAGGATCGTATTCTCCGGTATGAATGTGAGGGAAGCTTTCATGTGATACAATACACACTCTAATTGATGAAAACAATACATAATCTGCTTATTTGGCAAGAACTAAGTAAACTGTACATAAATGAATAAAGTATGGTGATATAGTGGATATGTAGTGTCATTTTAAGATAATATAGGTATAATTTTCTTGGAAATCCACATCAGAATTGATGGAAACCTACAAATGTTGTAACTCGCATGGGAATATACGATTATGAAACAATATACAGCCTAACATATGAAAAGAAAACTGGTTAATCTATAAATGATATTACCTAAATAATTTTAAATCCTTTAATGCGTTCAATCCTTGGTTTAAAATTGGTTTGTGCCGACGTATGGCTAAGGCTTCTTTAAATAACACTTGAGACCAGTGAGCTGCTATGTCAATAATTTTGTGTTTGATTCTATAAGAGACAACGAAGAGATCTGGTCATCATCAAAAGAACCATTTGCTAGATCAAACATTTGCGGAATGTAACTAAAATTGTCGCACTAGCTTACATGGTGAAACACCTCAGATTTGGAAGAAGCGTGTTCTTTCAAGCGAGCACTAAAACGTCTGTCTGTGTTGCCGATGTACTCTGATTGTCGGGGTGGGGTCCTTGTTGTTGACAAAGACATTTTTCTTTGTCTCCCATGAAACAATGTAACGCGCCCTTCCTAGAGAATATTTTCTAAGCTTCTTGAGGCAAGTGCTAATACTGTTATATGGAATATGGAATAGGTCTTTGGATTATGGACGCGGATATTCTCTAATGGACGACGGCTGGATTATGAATGACGGACTAGACGCTTGTAATTGTCCAAATATTCTTTCACCTTCCCGACCAATGTACGGCAGTCTTATCCATATTTTGGGTATATTGTCATCATTGCTAGACCTGGTAGCTACTCTCGGTGAGCTGTATTTGTTTGTCAAATTATCCACTAACTTTCTGGCGGTATGTCTGGAGAATCCGTTCCAGGACATAAATTTGCTAATAATGGACAATTACCTTATTAGGCTAATAGGACTGCCACAAATCTTATGTGCTCTGAAAACAAGCGATCTAACCCAGGTTGTTCTTCTTGATCAAGGCTCAAAACTATCCGCATGAATATACTGGCCAGTGTGAGTGAGTTTTCGGTAAACTGTAGTATCGGAATCGAAATTGTGTCTAAATGTGTCATAAAATTCTATGCGCGTTTTGTCGATGATACTCCTAGCAAAGCCGACAGACTTCTCATTAATATTAAATAAGCTAAATTTATTCCCAAACAACCTAAATTTACTTTCGGTGATTTTGTTGGTTCTGAAGATATACACTTTTTGGATATTACTATATCAAATTCCGGTGCTACAGTTTACCGAAAACCCACTCACACTGGCTAGTATATTCATGCGGATAGTTTTGAGCCTTGGTCAAGAAGAACAGCTTAGGTTGTGGCAGTCCTATTAGCCTAGTGAGAGAATTGTCCATTATTAGGAAATTTATGTCTTGGAACGGATTCTCCAGACATACCGCCAGAAAGTTAGTGGATAATTTAGCAAACAAATACAGCTTACCGAGAGTAGCTATCAGGTCTAACAATGATGAAAATATACCCAAAATGTGGATAAGACTGCTGTACATTCATCGGGAAGGTGAAAGAATATTTCGACAATGCCTCAAGAAACTCAGAAAATATACTCTAGGAAGGGCGCGTTACATTGTTTTATGGGAGACAAAGAAAACAAATTTCTTTCGACAAAGACAAAGAAAACAAATTTCTTTGTGAACAACAAGGACCCCACCCCGACAACATATAGAAGCTCTATTATATATAAATGTGAATCAGAGTTCATCGGCAAAACAGACAGATGTTTTATTGCTCGCTTGAAAGAACACGCTTCTTCCAAATCTGAGGTGTTTATCCATTAAGCCAGTGGGACAATTTTATTTACATTCGGCAAACGTTTGATCTAGCAAATGGCTCTTTTGATGATGACCCGATCTCTTTGTTGTCTCTTATAGAATCAAACACAAAAATTATTGATACAGCAGATCACTGGTCTCAAGTGTTATTTAAAGAAGCCTTAGCCATACGGCTGCAAAAACCAATTTTAAACCAAGGATTGAAAGCATCAAATGATTTAAAATTAGTTAGGTAATATCATTTATAGATTAACCAGTTTTCTTTTCTTAAATTAGACTGTGTATTGTTCAATAATTGTATATTCCCATGCGAGTTACAACATTTGTAGGTTTCCATCAATTCTGATGTGCATTTCCAAGAATTATTCTTCATGACATGTAGAAATATTCAATGTAGGTACATACTCACTATATCACCATACTTCATTCATTTATGTACAGTTTACTTAGTTCTTGCCAAATACGCAGATTATGTATTGTTTTCATCAATTAGAGTGTGTATTGTATCACCTGAATCACACCATTTGTAGGTAGCTGTCAGGTCATCTCTTAACATTTAACAATTGTCTGAAAATGACAGCATTTTAATATCCGTCCAACCTGACTGACATAATTTACTGACTTACCTATTCATAAATGTGTATTGGCTAAGATCACATTATGCCTTGTATATATACTGTGCTTATGGAGCTGTTTGTAACTTTGTTCACTGCTGAAGATTGTATAACTAATAGCGAAATATTCAGAATGAAATTGTCATCCCTACTCTATACTCAAGGTTATTTCACTAATATGCTAACAGCCAGTTTAAACGGTACAGGAAGCTGGGGTAATCGCCGAGAACCATCGTCCATCGGCAAGTAACTGCGACATGAAACTGTGATGATGCAGTATGTTCATTCTGTCACTGAACATTTAAAGGGAACGTAAACTCTGGTGAACCGTGCATGGCCAGATAAAGCTTTTTCCTCATAGAATTCAAATCGTGTATCAGATATTTTTTTACAATTTTTTCAAAGCAGTACTAAACGTTTTAACTTCGTTACACTGGAACAACATAGAGGCCTCCATGTTTGAAGAATCGTGACGTCAGCGGACACTAGTTCTTCTGCCTCTGGAGGTAAAAACGCGTCAATTGGCAGACCACTCGACACAATCTCGGACAATGTAGGACATTAGAACCTCGATCCGCACTGGTAGGAATCCATATTGGCATCCATATTGAAAGAATAATATCACGCGGAAACTCCGAACGACGCATGCCAGCTGTATGACTTCCGTTACCATGGGCACTGATGGAGATTAGCTCAAGAAGAAAAACCGAGAGAAATACCTCAAATTAGAAGAGATTCTTCCCGGGTAGAATCAAGGGAATGTCCATTTCATTTGGATATATATTTTATCTCCCGATAAGAGAGAAATACAAACGAGAACTATGTGAGGGGAAACACATCCTACAGCATGTGATGTGCCTCACGTGCGGCGGATCACGGTTTACAGCTGAGAGCTGTAAAATCCTTCCACCATTAATACGCGAGGTATTATGACTTCACGGAATAAGCCGAGCAGTCGCGAATGTTGGCAGAGGTGCAGTATTCGAGACCGTAGCTTACAAACATGAACGAGGATGATAGTGCGACGTGTCGGCATTACCTGGAGTGGTACATTGTGACAGCCAAATGCAGAGCAGCCCGACATCGTAGAATATCTGCTAGAATCAGGCCGTATTCTACATCAAAGCTAATCTATAACAGTGCCTCTGTTAGTCGGGGAACGGAGGAGTGCATGAAAACGACCATATGCGGCCATGTTATCTCGACACAGAGAATGTCCGATGACGTAGGAGATTATCGGCACAACTGAATTTCACGCTTTCCCATTGGATAAAAATCCTGCCCAAAATAAACATGGTGGCGCGCCCAAGAAATTCCAAATCACGGTATTTTCTATGTTTGCGTCTGTCTCATTCATTGGAAAAAAATGAGAAAAAATATTTGTCACGATTTTTTTAATCTATCGGGACTCTTGTTTAATTCCACCAGTGTTTTACCGCAGAGTTTACGTTCCCTTTAAAGGACAATTGGAATTGATTTACTCAGAATATTCCACGTGAATCCCAAGTCGCTTCATGGTGTTCTTGTGATATAAGGGGTAATCATGATTGAATATAAAGTAGGACATAATCGCATGCTTTAAAGTAGAATAATAGTAACGGTTAATCACATTTCCTGGTAGATTTCAAACCCTGGGTCTTGATAAGAATAGGGCATAGTAGCAAGCCAACGACTTGTGTTAGTTAATTCAAAGTGATAAAGCTGACATTTCTTGGATTTATGCAGCTTGATCTTTTGCAGATAATTTGAATGTGTAGAAATCCTCATTCCAGTTCATTTGTGGCTTGGGACGTTATTATAATCCTTTTCTTGCCGTCAGCCCCATCTGTTAACCCCACCAGACCTGGGGGGGGGGGGAGGGGAATTATGCCCCCACCCCTAATACTGCCCTCCCCTACCAAACTTTCTGTGCTATCTTCGGAACGACAAAATTGAAATTACACAAATAAAAAATTCGAAACGAAAAATCTACCACAAAATTACTTTTTTTTAAATTGACGTCTGTGTAACGTCATCAAATCGGCCATCTTGAATTTTTTTTACATTTTCTGGTAGAGCTTGACCCGAGGGTATAGTGTGGTAAATTTAAGCTCCCTAGCTCAAGGGATAATAAAAATAATTAGAGGGAACCCAAATGGCTTCTCCCCAGACCTGGACAGGTCCCAAAAAGCCCAGGCCAGATAGGGTTATTACGTAAGATATTCCTCATAAAAGTCCTCAAGTCTTAAACGCTTGATCTGAGACTGACGATCAAATGCTCAGTCAAAGATTAGCCTCTAAAAATACACAATTTTCTAGTTAGCAAACCGTTAAAATACTCCCAAAATTATTTCATACTATGGATATCAGGTTTATGGCTTATAAACGTGTTGTCACCTCCATATACATACATTTTTTTTTTCAAATTCAGCAATTTCATGGCTTTTAAAGGCTATCTGCTAAATTATGCATAACGCACTTTGGGGTTCTGTTTTATTAGTATTTTTGTGTAAAAGCTTGATTTCATAATTCTGGTGGACTGTAATCCCCCAAGTTTACCTTCTGTAAAAATCATTGTGGTTGTAGTTATCTGAGATTGTAGTAACGAGGTGGAGAATGAATCACTTTGTCGGCGTTGGGCCTGACAGACAATTTTTTCCCCTTTGGGCCGTTCCTTGAATTTCACGGTTACATATTTCACCACTATCCATTAGATGACTTAACATCATCGCTCTTGAACATTTGTATGTAATACCGCTCATACCGATGCTAGGGACCGTGTGGCCATGTCATTCAATGTGTGAACATCCACAATACATGTGCGGCTGAGATGCAAAACATCACAGGACCCATGTTGGTTCTTGAATACATTCAGATATGATGCAGTCAGAATATTTGCCTATATTGTTGTCAGTATACTCCGGAATATTTATCCACCACCATTGTATACTGGGTTTATTGTTATATGTATATGGCGAGATTCTGATGGTGGATTTTTAGTCACCATGGCCTATACACGATATGATTGTGATTGTGGTTATATGTTATTGTAGTTACAAGGTGAGAAATTAAGCACTTGATCGACGTCGATCCTCACATACTTCTGTTAAATAAGAAATTGCATTCTACTAGAATCATCGTCGGCATCGTTTTCCACCACCATTTTAATGTTCCGTTTAAGGATGTCCGCTGGTGATTTTTGGCTTTGGTGGCCATTTTGCCTGTTTTTCCTATTGGGTTATCTCCCTTTTCAAGGTTAGGAGATAGGGATTTCCTTCAAAAGCCTCCTAGCTGAGAATTTTGCACAGCAACATCCATCCAATTTGATAAATTTTGATAGACCCTTGTGATTAACGGAAAACAGTTAGAATATAAGAGAAAGTTAAATACTAATTATATGAAATTTTCATGAATAAGCTTCAAAACAAGGGCTATTTCCTATGTTTTCTGGGTTATCAAATGGAGCATGGGTCAGTCCACTTAATATTGCCTACAGCTAAAAAATGCACACCAACCTATATTTTTTTCTTTGTTTTTTCCTCATATTACACAATGATGAAGGCAACAATACACATTATTCAAAAAGTTAATTACTTTGATTTACCAGCAGCGGACATCCTTAATGGAGTACAGACGAATTTTTCAAAACAAGCTGAATTTCCAAACAAAAGTACCCAGACATCTCAAAATTGGATATAAATCAACAAAAGATACAATAGAACCATTTATGCGTTTTACTGGCGGTTCGATAGTGTGATAGGACTGACCAAAAAGTTGACATTTTAGATTCAACGGTTGGAAGGTGCAAAGTGCTTCCGAAGTTGAAAATTATGCCTCTGACATCCGCCAAAATTCATGGTAAATGGCTAATAAATGAATCTCCAATAGTATTCCCTGCCCCCACGCCGATTCTCGCTCCACCCCTCTTGGAAATAGGACTGGAAAGGCTCAGGTTATCAGTTATACTGCTAATATTTCCCAAGAAAGTATGACGTTCCCCTGTTTTTATTACATATTCAACAAGAACTAGACGTGTTTAGTGTTATATATCAAAATGGAGAAAATTTGACATTGGGAAGTTCGATTTATTGAGCATGAAGCAAGAAAAAATTTCCTATGTATTCAGTGTTATGGCTTTTAAGTGGTATACATGCATTTGGCTGCCATATTTTTTTAACGAGTATGGTAACCCCCATTTTATTCTTGGCTCATCTTCTCTTAACCTGATAAAAAAATACAGAAATTAAGTAAAAAAAAATATTCAACCTCTAGAAATGAACGCCCTCTACTGCCTTAAACTGGTTCACCACTTTCCATCAGTTGAATTGATAGAGCTATTGCATCATCGCTCTTGAATATTTTCATCTAATACCGCTGGAGCCGGTGTTAGGGGCCGTGTGGTCATGTCATTGTCCACATGAATACCCACAATGAAAGCTTGACAGAGATACAACCCATTACAGGAATCAATTCGCTTATTGCATGTATTTATATATGATGCAGTCAGAATATTTAGTCGAGTGGCTTACCGTAAAATAATCGAAAGTTATTTACATTTGTGACAAAAGCATTATCTTTTGCATGCTGATTTATGATCGTTCCAGGACCCAGAAAATCTGCGGCTGCAAGCTGAACTCTGCATGGGATGGGTTTTATGTTGTAATTTGGAAAGCTATTAAAATGTGTCGACTTGACCCTACCTGGCCTGGCGCTATCTCCGGAACGACAAAAAATGGAGAGCTGAAACTCAGTGACTTTATAGTTTATTATATTGGGATCATTTTGAGCATATTTGCATAACCCCCCGAGCAGAGGATCATGGGAAAATTCAAGATGGCGGCCACGTGGAGTCCCAAAAAAAGGGATGTGTTTTCATATTTCTTCAAAATTTCTGCTTTTTTCTCGACGGAAAGCGAGCAAACCCTATTTTATTTCACATCTCATTAATATGTACTAATTTATCATGCAGATATTTAGGAGAAATTGCATAAATAAAAAATTCAGAAAATCTGACTGAAAAATCGACCAAAAAATGCCGTTTTTGAAAATGACGTCACTGTGACGTCATCAAAGCGGCCATCTTCGATTTTGTTCACATTTTGTGGTAGTGGTTGACCCAAGGGTATAGTGTGGTAAGTTTCAGCCCTCTAGCTCAAGAGGTAAGAAAAATAATTAGAGTGGAGCCATTTCCCCCCCCCCACCCTAAGGCCGCAACAGGTCCCAAAAAGCCCAGGCCAGATAGGGTTAAACTAACCACCTACCCTTTGTACGCATTTCTATTTCATATAGTGAAAACTTTTACACAAAAGGCACATGATACTGATGTTCAGTATATGTACCGTGACAATATAGTCCAGTTCTGATGAATTCAAAATGGTCACCAAATTGAAGATGATGTTTGGACATTTTCATCAGTTTAACACAATTTTTTACCGAGATACAATAAACATCAACCTATCTCTTATATTTTGTGAGGTTAATACATCACAGTCTAATTAGTTCACTTTATCAGCTGCCATAACCTTTTAATGAATAAATAATGTTTTATTCACCCCATACTCAGTTTACGTACAGTGTATCGGTGCATGTAAACATTCAGGAAGATTGTGAAATCTGTAAACAACGCACTGCCTAGATTATCTCTGCAGTTAGCTACCCTGGTGTGCGCATGCCTACGATGACGTCACTTCTGAGCTCTGCCCTCCAAGACTCCAACAGCCCCGAGCGCTCCGATCCAAGAGCTCTGCCCTAGGGGAGCTACCACCACCGAGCGATGACGGGCGTCAACGCCTGGGGGTGGTGGTGTGTGGTGGTGGTGATGTCTGTACATATAGGGATTATCAGTCCATATGTATTGGTCGACTAATCAAAATTTCGCCATCAATGACGTCGCAGATGACATGGGAATCACTGAAGTCGTGGTCTACACCACGAGAGCTTCAAGATGACACCCTACACTTCAACTTTGGATGAGATATAGAACCTCAATCTCTCAAATATATCCCTGTGCACCTCAAGACCACCCTACTTTCCACGCCCCAAATGTGCAAACAAGTAATTCAGGACATGCTGCCGTTACAGTATCCTTGCCTGTCTGACGACGCTTAGGCCAAAAGCGATTATGACCGAAGATTAAACTTTCTCAAATGACGATTTCTAATTGGATAAGAGCCTATTTGAATTTTAAACATACCCAACGCGGCTCCCCCAGCGTGGGTATATGATGTACTGGAGGGACTAATAACATGATCGACCTGTCATTCTTGTTGTTCTCTCATCTTTCTACATCATGGCGTCAGGGCGTTGTGCTAGGGCGTTATGGCGTTAAGATAAAGCGTTAAGTCATTAACATAGGTATTGAGGCGTTGGTCCACGGCGACCCCAAGTTGGCCTAAAAATTTGCATATGACCTCTGTGACGTCACTTCGGGATACGCTGAGGTAACTCTACCAGGTAGCTAGAGTGAACATGGCCGCCTCTCCAAACGCGCTTGTTTGCACCGCCGAACCTCCCATTTCTCTACTACTCCCAAGTGATCTACAAATAGAACAAGGGTTTCCCAGAAAATTCCCCGAAAAATTAACCCTGATAGTTTCTGATTTCTGTAACACTAAACTGGGTTAATTTCGTTGACTTTTATTTACCCGAAATTGAGAGACTACACTATCTCAACAACATTCTCCTTTCTATGACTCCGTGTGACCAGTAAATGGTGCGAGTCAGGAGTGTGATTCGAACCCACGCCCGCATCTGCAGACCAGTATACCCATACCCCGGGGAAGACAATTTTATAGATCTTGAGACTGGCACCTTAGACCACTTGGCCATCCTGACCAAAGCTGGTTATCGTGGTCATAATGATTCATACATTGTGCTATATTTGTACAATGGTTTTGCAACATGGCGAAGAATAACGAAACAGGTGTGTGTCAGAAGTGGGATTCGAACCCACGTCCCAAATATGTAGACTGGCGCCTTAGACCACTCGGCCATCCTGACCAACGTTGATTATGATGAACATAAAGAGTCATATATAGTGCTACATTTTGTTACATGCTTTTACATGTCACGGTGTGTACGCCGTGAATGCCCTTAGGGCTGCACTGATTGGTTACTTCCCCAGCCTGCCGATTGACTGATATATGCACGTTAGGTCGTTAGGATAAGGCGTTAAGGCGTTGAGACGGTTGTTAAGGCGTTGAGACGGGCGTTAAGGCATACGGATAGGGCGTTAAGCCGTAACGGGCGCTGACGAGCGTCACTGCATTTTGATGAATTAGTGACAATTCCATAAAATATCTAGAAAATCAGAGCTTCTGAGCTATTTCACTAGGGCGTTGAAGCGTTAAGCTTGGCATTGGCGGACGTTGCTCCAAGACCTCACACGACGCATTCGGTCCACGGATGGCCCATCACTACCCCAAACACTTTCCTTTGCACCCCCATTAGACCCACTTTGGGTACTACATGCACACCTACTAATGACGTCAACAATGACATCACGGATGACATGGACATCCCTCAAGTCGTGGTCTACACCACGAGAGCTTCACTTTGTCATCTCGCACGATACATTCGAACCATGGATGGTCCATCGCTATCTCAAATACCTTCCTTCGCACCATCCAAAATGCCCACTTTGGGTACTACTACTGCTGACGTCAGCAATGACGTCACATATGACATGGACATCCCTCAAGTCGTGGTTTACATCATCAGAGCTTCACTTTGACACCTCACACTACGCATTCGGACCACGGATGGTCCTTCAAACACACCCCACGCACCCTCAAAATTGCTGCTTTCTATACTACTCGTTTCCTCTTTTTCACCATATAATCTGAAAAATGATATATTTTGAACTCATAATTACATCTGCTGATTACACAGCTTGTTACAGTTAGAAAAATCGTGGTGGTTTATTTCAGGAACCTTACTTCGACAATATTCTGTATTTTAGCCTACATTTAAAGTATAAACGTCAAAAAGACGTCACTGTGACGTCACACTTGTGAATTTTTTTTGCAGCCACAGATTTTTCAATAGAGTGACCCTAGGGGATCCTCTGGTGAAAAAATCATGCTTTTGTCACTTAGGTAAATATAATTTCACTAAGCCACCTCACTAATTGGTCTGTTCGCTTATGTGATTTCTTGTCAGTACGTCAGCATCTTTTTCCACCATCATTGTATGTTGCGTTTAATTAGAAATTATTAACACCATGATTCAAGATAAGAAAATGAGTAGAAAATGACGATGTAGCATTTAAATCACATTTTCCACATGAGTTTAAAAGGTTTAGTATCCGTTTGAAGCTACTCAGAACTCTTGCTTTCTATGTAATCCCATGGTGGAAGAAAATTGGAAGATTACTAAAATGTTAAAATCTGAGATGCAATTTCAAAACTTTGAAGGTGTAAAGTTTCGAACATTCAAACGAAAAACGACTCCTAATTTTGTGGAGCCAACTCTGATATCTACATATAACATAGACGCGGTTGGTTGTCACGCTGGTTAAAGTAACATAATTACAAGCGACATTCTCGCATTAAATACCCCTATACTGAAATAATCATCATATCTGCAAATATAAAATCCGGTAAAATCGATCGTGTCTGCCTGTCTTTCGGGTCCATGGGGTACCATGAGCACAGACTAGACATTTCCCACATGTCATGAGGCATAGGGGTAAAATAATCCATCAAGTCGAGACATGTAAGAACGAAGAGGCTATCTACTGTTCGTGCTGGGTTCGAAGACACTCTGTTCAAGTGTTAAATTCCTTATTCTCTCTTTATCCTCTCAGCAGAAATCCCTCAAATCAAGGCATCAATCACCGTCACCTGTTATAAATTATTCTCGCGAGAAATGTATTTTGCTTCCAAGTCTTCTGCTTCTAGTGTTTCCATTCCATCACAATCTTGCCTTATCTGGAGGAGCAATGAGGAACGAGTAAGTCTCTGCATGGATGCATTATTGGCCTGTCATACATTTGTTAATATTTCATTTCATAAGTATGGAAGCCCACGAAAGATTTTCGCTCAATAGTAGAAAGGCCTTTTACGGTAGACAGCATCAATTCCGCGGTCAACAGTTTTTCCAATTATGGCCTACTCTTCTATTCGTAAAATCGTAATAACTGACAAGTATTTTTTCTAATTCAAATGAATCTGCAACTCATGGCATTCAAACGGGCCCTAGCCTCGAGTAACGAGAAATTAGATACACATTACAACACCTAGAACCAGAGATCTTGTACGCTACGTCTATTGCATTCAACGTAATCACAACATCACCACAAATACACTTAGAATATATGGGTTTGGTGAAATTGCTTTCTTTCTGCAATCATGCTCTTTGGTCCTTCTTTGGATGTAGGAGAGAGAGAAAATTGAGGTTTAAATTCGGGTTCAGCAATATTTCGGTTATACAGCTCACATAACCTAAAATACAATCTTCTTCTACCCGACTAAAAAGATCTTCTAATGTAGCTGCTTGATAGAAAGAATCTCTTACAATTGTAAAATCTATACAGTCGATAAGAATATGTTTCACTGTGAGATCTTCCTGGCATTAAATACACCTTGTGGCTGGTTCCTTCTTTAGTAAATGTTCGTTTTAATCGGGTATGGCCGATTCTACATCGTCTGATCATGGCTTGATCGAAACGTTTCTGGTTACTCAGATGAATATATCCTACAGTTTTATGGAACTCATGAAGTTTGTTATTATCCACAGCATCCCATAAAGATTGAAACAGCTTTCCCACATAAGCACAGATAGAGGGTCTGAAATCGTTATGTGGGATTCCAACAGGATCAACCTTATTATCCAGGGCTGTCATTGTATCAGCTTCACTATTTCTTTTGATGCCAACGTGGCTAGGCAACCAACAAAACACAACATCAATCTGTTGATGAAATAAATGCTACTAGGTGAGATATGTGTGCAACATATGAATGTCCTTGAATCTTGCTATGAGAAATGGGTAGTCAAAATTGTAAATGTCTCTCTTGTATTATTCGAATTGATAGTAAGCTCATTATTATAAATGCTAAGTTCATTTTTAAAAAGAACAGGTCCATATTTGATGGACGATCAGTGCTTTACTTCAAGTCTAATAATTCTAACCTCAATTAAATTAAATATCATTTCACAGATTGCCAACAATCTGGTCTGGCAAGCAGGTGTGGTATGAACACTTGTCGTATGTAAACAACTGTCCATGTGAAGGCACAACTATTCAATAATATAAAAAAATATTGGACACAATAGAGTGGGGGAAACCACTTGGGTGATTAATAAGAAAAGGTATAGGTCTGCCAGTTTGTATCCACTGGAATTCTTGTGCGCTGTTGATATCTAGATTCACCCAATTTCAAAAGAATATCATAGGGAGAAATTCGAGTAACTCTGTCAACAAATAAATATTTCAAGAATGATATCCCTCAAGTACAGATGAACGGAGGAAAGCCTAACATTAATATTCCGGTTGCCAGTCTTATTCATCGTCGATATTATCATTAAACCAAGGTGTTCGATAAGGCATTTGTAAGGAATAGTGGTATAGAGAGCCGACAAAGTTGTATACTTGTCTGCACGGTATGTGCCCTTTGCCATCTATTTTCTCAGTATGATCTGTTTCCAGTTTCCACATACATTCGACATCAGAATTGTTAGAAATGGTAACACAATATTTCTTCCAAAATGATTTCACTTAGTGCATGGCTTTTGTTAACAAAGTGGGCAGAGGCTGTAAAAATTCCGGAACCAGCTGTAAATTTTGATGTGATTTTTTGATTTTGGGAGTTCAACACAATTTTGGTTAATATGAGTGTCGGAAGGGAAGTTCCTTTTCCTTTTGAGAACATGTTCGCGTCTGTTGAATAAACTTGCTAAAGCAATTCTGGTAGAGGAGTACGTCGACGAAGAATCATATGGATCAGCTAAACCTGGGAATATTACATTTCAGTCCCAGGCTATATTTATCTCATCATTCAGCACCTGACAACAGTAATATTTGCACATTAATACTATATTGTTTGGGCCCTTGTCTGCTGGAACAATACTGAATTTACTTTGGATGCAAGAACTTCTTCCAGTATGATGTCCTGCAATGTATGTTTGGCTTGGAGAAGTGCACTTTTGGTCCGATTATGCTGGTGCTCAGGTGTGTGTGGTCACATCACTCAAGGTCTCCAAATGAACATAACATCCGCAATAAAAGCGTGGCCCTGACACACAAGCTCCCAACCTGTAACCATCTGGGTCATCTATACACGGTAATACTGACCCTGGGATCGTATGTATCCTTTTTCAGCCTACTTTCGTCTGTCTTTTGTAAGCTCAGACAATATATGTTTTCGAAGTGGTATGAAAAGCCTGTAATTTATCAGATTTCTCGAGTCTGTTCTCCGCTGGATGAAGACCGAACAGTATACGGTAAAGTATCGGATATCGCTCCGCAATAATCGCTACACACGATTCGCACGTGTACTCAAATGAGAAGCTCCATAATATCGCATTCGAGAATCAGTCGAGATTTCGGAGACATCTTAGGGTACAGGTACCCATATGACGTCCTCTCGGATATGTCGTGTTATGCTTCCAGACCCATCACATTTTACAAATCGTCGATACATCATGAATAGATCATGCGGACGATTTGGATTAATAAAGTCGTCTACCTCTGAAGCTCCATCTCGGTATTCATTTTACCTTCCGTGCTTTGTTGGACAAAAAGCGTCACTACTGGGCATGTACAACGGAATTATTTATTGATTGATTATACCATTCGATCGCTTTGCTGTTTGCAACTGAATGATTTATTTAATCTTCCTCTTTCCTGATTTCAGTTGTGTTATGTTAATATCTCGAAGTCTTTTTGAGCGGATGCCATTCTTTTTTACCATAAACTGTCTGTTTATTTGGAACGTATTCATTTAGGAATACTTTAAAACGTAATATACTTTTTTCGCGGAACATTAATAATGGGACGAAAAGTTTTTCTTTACCGGCTTACTCGTGTATTGGGATGAACAGATAAAAACACGACAAATAATTCAAAATCTGATATTTAATAATCCACAATTGTACATAAATAACTCTAGCGTAACTGATCGGATCTCACTTTCCATTTGTCATTTGCTTTTGTCAATGCCGTCATTGCTAAACCCGATTAAAATGAAAATAAATAAACACAATCTAATTTCCAACAAGAGATCAAACTTTCAACCTTTTTCAATGATGCCAGCAAAATATCTGCCTGAGCCGATAAATCAAATTACTCTTTCTCGTCCATGAGCTAACATAATGACTTTTCATGGGTTATGGGTAATATGGTCAACCAACTTGATAGTTAAGCGTGTTTAAAAACAACAAAGCTATTTATTGTAATGTGTACAAAAACACACGTTGCTTTGGGTTTGAACAAACTCCTGTTTGGGTCATTCGAGCCTACTATTAATGAACCTAACGTGTTATCCTGGCTATATCTGGACCTCAGACAAAAGTTGTGACATAAATACTTGCATTTCAGCACGAAACATATTTAGTTAATAGTGTTTATAATGACGTCACTAAAGAAATGGACACTGGCTGGTTTGCTTGGTTAGTTTGCTCTCACCATTGCTGATTCCGTTTTATCTAAACATAACCTGTATTTGAGGACATAGTCGACGTACTAACATACTGACCACTTAGTTCAATTAATATACAGGTAACGCGGTATTGGATTGTATCATGTTTTTTTGGACGAGTCCAGGGACGAAGTGGGCGACCCTTCCTTAAGCCCAGGACTAGTATCCATACAACATCGTACAATCTTATAACTAAGTTATTATACACTTTGCGACTGGAAAGAAAAATAAATGTAAATAGTCAAAAATTCTAGCCTCAAATTAAATATCATTTTCACAGATTGCCAACAGTCTGATCTGGCAAGCAGGTGTGGTATGAACACTTGTCGTATGTAAACAACTGTCCATGTGAAGGCACAACTACTCTGCCTACTCTGTATACTATGATTGTCTTTTTGAATTTGGTGCTAATACTGTTATGTGGAAAATGGAATAGGTCTTTGGATTATGGACGCGGATATTCTCTAATGGACGACGGCTGGATTATGGATGACGGACTAGACGCTTGTAACTGAATAATACAATAAAGTATTGGACACAATATAGTGTGGGAAACCACTTGGGTGTTTAACAAGAAAAGATATAGGTCTGCCAGTTTGTATTCACTGGAATTATTGTGCGCTGTTGATATCTAGATTTACCTAATTTCAAAAGAATATTATAGTGAGAAATTTGAGTGACTCTATCAACAAATAAATATCTCAAGAAAGATATCCCTCAAGTACAGATGAACGGAGGAAAGTCTAACATTAATATTCCGGTTGCCAGTTTTATTCAACGTCGATATTATCATTAAACCAAGGTGTTCGATAAGGCATTTGTAAGGAATAGTGGCATAGAGAGCCGACAAAGTTGTATACTTGTCTGCACGGTATGTGTTCTTTGCCATCTATTTTCTCCGTATGATCTTTTTTCAGTATCCACATACATTCGACATCAGAATTTTTAGAAATGGTAGCACAATATTTCTCCCAAAATGATTTCACTTAGTGCATGGCTAAAGTGGACAGAGGTGGTACAAATTCCGGAACCAGCTGTAAATTTAGCTTTTGATCTTGTTTTATGATGGATTTTGGGAGTTCAACACAATTTTGGTTAATATGAGTGTCGGAAGAGAAGTTCCTTTTCTCTTGAGAACATGTTCGCGTCTGTTGAATAAACTTGCTAAACCAATTCTGGTAGAGGAGTACGTCGACGAAGAATCATATGGATCAGCTAAACCTGGGAATATTACATTTCAGTCCCAGGCTATAATTATCTCATCATTCAGCACCTGACAACAGTAATATTTGCACATTAATACTATATTGTTTGGGTCCTTGTCTGCTGAAACAATAATGAATTTACTTTGGATGCAAGAACTTCTTCCAGTATGTCGTCCTGCAATGTTTGTTTGGCTTGGAGAAGTGCACTTTTGGTCCGATTATGCTGGTGCTCAGGTGTGTGTGGTCACATCACTCAAGGTTTCCAAATGAACATAACATCCACAATAAAAGCGTGGCCCTGACACACAATCTCCCAACCTGTAACCATCTGGGTCATCTATACACGGTAAGACTGACCCTCGGATCGTATGTATCCATTTTCAGCCTACTTTCGGCAACTCTCTCTGTCCTTTATAAGCTCAGACAGTATATGTTTCCGAAGTGGTATGAAAAGCCTGTAATTTATCAGATTTCACGAGTCTGTTCCCCGCTGACCGAACAGTATACAGTAAAGTATCGGATATCGCTCCGCAATAATCGCTACACACGATTCGCAAGCCATCTTATGGATGGCGAAGTGTCCGCAAATGAGAAGCTCCATAATATCGCATTCGAGAATCAGTCGTGACGTCCTCCCAGATATGTCGCGTTATGCTTCCAGACCCATCACATTTTACAAATCGTCGATACATCATGAATGGATCATGCGGACGATTTGGATTAATAAAGTCGTCTACCTCAAAAGCTCCATCTCGGTATTCACTTTACCTTCCGTGCTTCGTCGAACAAAAAGCGTCACTACTGGGCATGTAATACGGAATTATTTATTGATTGATTATACCATTCGATCGCTTTGTTGTGTTTGCAACTGAATGATTTATTTAATCTTCCTCTTCCCTGATTTCAGTTATGTTAATATCTCGAAGTGTTTTTGAGCAGATGCCATTCTTTTTTATTACCATAAACTGTCTGTTTATTTGGAACGTATTCATTTAGGGATACTTTAAAACGTAATATACTTTTTTCGCGGAACATTAATAATAGAACGAAAAGTTTTTCTTTACTGGCTCGTGTATTGGGATGAACAGATATAAACACGAACAATAATTCAAAATCTGATATTTAATAATCCACAATTGTATATAAATAACTCTTGCGTTACTGATCGGATCTCACTTTCCATTTGTCATTTGCTTTTGTCAATACCGTCATTGCTAAACCCGATTTAAACTGAAAATGAATAAACACAATCTAATTACAAGCGTCTAGTCCGTCATTCATAATCCAGCCGTCGTCCATTAGAGAATATCCGCGTCCATAATCCAAAGACCTATTCCATTTCCATATAACAGTATTAGCACCAAATTCAAAAAGACAAGAGATCAATTGTTCAACGTTTTTCAATGATGCCAGCAAAATATCTGCCTGATCCGATAAATCAAATTACTCTTTCTGGTCCATGAGCTAACATAATGACTGGTCCATGAGCTAACATAATGACTGGTCCATGAGCTAACATAATGACTGGTCCATGAGCTAACATAATGACTGGTCCATGAGCTAACATAATGACTTTTCATGGGTTAATGGTAATATGATCAATATACTTGATAGTTAAGCATTTAAGAACGACAAGGCTATTTATTGTAATGTGTAAAAATCCACACGTTACTTTGGGTTTGAACAAACTCCTGTTTGGGTCATTCGAGCCTACTATTAATGAACCTAACGTGTTATCCTGGCTATATCTGGACCTCAGACAAAAGTTGTAACATAAATATTTGCATTTCAACACGAAACATATTTAGTTAATAGTGTTTATAATGAGAAATGGACACTGGCTGGTGTGCTTGGTTAGTTTGCTCTCGACATTGCTGATTCCGTTTTATCTAAACATAACCTTTGAGGACATAGTCGATGTACTAACATACTGATCACTTCATTCAATTAATATACAGGTCACGAGGTATCCGTTGACTCCTCAGCTCGAAATAGACTGTGGCAGGTAATTGATCGGATTATTGAGCCGATATTCGGAAGCATGATCAAAATAACATGTACGCACTTTTGAGCAATAGTGTGTGCAGCTTGAGAATAGAAGAGTTCACGCTGATTTCTAACGCAGTGAGCAAAACACTTTACCGTTCGTGATGTGTGAGTAGAATGTAATAGGGGGGTTCTGGACCAGGGCAGCCGGGGCAGCCCATGACGTCATAAGTAGGTCGGAATCGTGACTTTTTTTGCGGTATTCGAGGTTATCGTCTATTTATGGAACCATACTTATAACCTAGAGGTGCGGTGTTCACCGAGCCGTGACTAATGAAAGCAGAGAGCTATTTTGTGAGGTGTCAACTATAAAAAACCCGAGAACGTTCGATGTTCACCGAACAGTGACTATAGCGTGTTTGCGGTGTTCTATATCCGTCCAGCGGGCCTGCTCCTATAGTTAACTATGGAACGTGAAAGGCCAGCGGTTAATTACGCGGTGTCAACTATATACGGAGCGGAAATAGCCCGAGGTGTTTGCGGTGTTTCATGTCCGCTCAGCGGGCCGTATAATTAAACAAAAACAAATTAAAGAACAATTTAAAAAAGTAGGTCAATATACGAGGACAGTTCTGGGACAAAAAACAAATTAAAAGCAATTAAAAACGGGGAAGCGGGGAAGCCGATGGTCGACGTGTTGCGAGGTTGTAGATTTGTTCAGCAAACCGCGTCGATAGCTCGAGGGGATGCTAATGAAAATAATTCGTTCTATATCCGTTCAGCGGTCCGTGTCTATAATTAGCGACGGTGCGTGACTAATGAAAGCCCGCGGCTAATTCGGGAAGTATAGAACACGGTGATTACGTTCCGCACCACTCGACGTCTCATCTTACACATCTGGTAATCAATCAAACTAAGAATATACTCGTAGTCTATAGTTAGAAAAAAAAAATATATATATAAGGACAATTCTGAAACAGGGAAGCCGGGAAGCCGATGAAGTAGATCGGTGGAGCGTGACTAATGAAAGCAGGCGGCGTTCCATATCTGTTCAGCGGATCATGACTAATGAAAGCGGTGTCGACTGTATACGGAGCGGAAATAGCCCGAGGCGCTGGTTTTTTTTGGTGCGGTGTTCATCGTCTATTTATAGAGCTCTACTTATAACCTAGAGGTGCGGTGTTCGCCGAACCGTGACTATAGCGTGTTTGCGGTGTTCTATATCCGTCCAGCGGGCCTGTGCCTATAGTTAGCGATGAAGCGTGACTATTTTGCGCGGTGGTGCGCGACTAATGAAAGACAGTGGTTAATTCAAGATTTTGTTGACTCGGCTATTTAGGAAACGCGGACAGCCCGGGGATGTAATCACCGATTGGTCCATGCAACTGTGACGTGATGGAAAATTCCATATGTTTTAGGCGATGACATCGTGGAAAATTTCTTTCACGCGGGGTACACGTGATTTCCTCGGAGCTAGTGTATAAAGGAACCATTTTGAGGGTCGGGTTTCATTACGGGATATGCAACTACTGGTGATTGTAACTGTAAACACATACTCACCCGCTGCATTGACCGAAGCCACAACTAGACGAAGGTGAACCACAAGGTAAGACATTTTTACTTCCAGTAATCTCGGCATATATACCACCAACCTATCCATTTTGTGATATTACATCCGGATGACAAATAGTCAATACCAGCAGTATGCAGGAGTCTTTGAAGACTGAGGTAACGTCCACGTCGAGTAACACTCTCCTCTCTATATAGGATAATTGCTAAGTTATTTCACAATATGGTCATATATTTAGATAGGTCCGCAAACGGCAATGTCTCAGTACAACTGCGCATACATCAGTCTTTATTATATAGAGATGCATAAACCGTGACCCAGTTCAATCAACCGAGCACACTGATGCGAAACAGGTCAGCCAACTAGGTGGTATTATACTAGTTCTCCGTACCGTACTTATCAAGCGGACTATATATATGCAAGTCCAAACACGCTTTAATCATGATCAGGACGTGTATGACACCATTCTCAATGCGACCTAAGCAGTCAAGCGAATTACGACTAGATATATAACGTATAATGAGTTTTACGAGGATACACTTCGTCACGCACGAGTGGTTGTAGCCCGAGGGCAACCGGCGATGTTTAATATATACTTCGTCACGCACGACTGGTCGGTTCACTGAGCTGAGACGACTATGCTTCCCCTTAAAGTTCATTAAGATATACTCGATACAGAGACAGAATCCGTAATTATACGCCTAAAGCCTAGAAATTTCGTTTTCGACCAAAACAATTTTTCGATTTATTTTTTTTTTTTTGACTGCCGATTTTCGTCGAATTTTCTATAAATTACCGATGGTGATATCTCGAGAACTAAGAATGATAGAGACTCGCGGCTTACGGTGCTGTTTTCCTCTTGTATAGGTCTACAATATAGGTCCTATAGAATTTTATCGTCCGACGATAACTTTCGCCGCAATTAGACGGTAATGAATGTCACGTGATTGGGCGATTTCTCGAGAACTAAGCGACATACGGGCTCACGGTTTGCGGCGTTGTATTCCTCGTGTAGGGGTCTACCTTAAAGCTCCTATACGAATTCATCGAATCTCGGTAGGTCGGAATCGTGACTCATTTTTTTGCGGTATTCGAGGTTATCGTCTATTTATGGAACCATACTTATAACCTAGAGGTGCGGTGTTCACCGAGCCGTGACTAATGAAAGCAGAGAGCTATTTTGTGAGGTGTCAACTATAAAAAACCCGAGAACGTTCGATGTTCACCGAACAGTGACTATAGCGTGTTTGCGGTGTTCTATATCCGTCCAGCGGGCCTGCTCCTATAGTTAACTATGGAACGTGGAAGGCCAGCGGTTAATTACGCGGTGTCAACTATATACGGAGCGGAAATAGCCCGAGGTGTTTGCGGTGTTTCATGTCCGCTCAGCGTGCCGTATAATTAAACAAAAACAAATTGAAAAACAATTTAAAAAAGTAGGTCAATATACGAGGACAGTTCTGGGACAAAAAACAAATTAAAAGCAATTAAAAACGGGGAAGCGGGGAAGCCGATGGTCGACGTGTTGCGAGGTTGTAGATTTGTTCAGCAAACCGCGTCGATAGCTCGAGGGGATGCTAATGAAAATAATTCGTTCTATATCCGTTCAGCGGTCCGTGTCTATAATTAGCGACGGTGCGTGACTAATGAAAGCCCGCGGCTAATTCGGGAAGTATAGAACACGGTGATTACGTTCCGCACCACTCGACGTCTCATCTTACGCATCTGGTAATCAATCAAACTAAGAATATACTCGTAGTCTATAGTTAGAAAAAAAATATATATATATAAGGACAATTCTGAAACAGGGAAGCCGGGAAGCCGATGAAGTAGATCGGTGGAGCGTGACTAATGAAAGCAGGCGGCGTTCCATATCTGTTCAGCGGATCATGACTAATGAAAGCGGTGTCGACTGTATACGGAGCGGAAATAGCCCGAGGCGCTGGCTTTTTTTGGTGCGGTGTTCATCGTCTATTTATAGAGCTCTACTTATAACCTAGAGGTGCGGTGTTCGCCAAACCGTGACTATAGCGTGTTTGCGGTGTTCTATATCCGTCCAGCGGGCCTGTGCCTATAGTTAGCGATGAAGCGTGACTATTTTGCGCGGTGGTGCGCGACTAATGAAAGACAGTGGTTAATTCAAGATTTTGTTGACTCGGCTATTTAGGAAACGCGGACAGCCCGGGGATGTAATCACCGATTGGTCCATGCAACTGTGACGTGATGGAAAATTCCATATGTTTTAGGCGATGACATCGTGGAAAATTTCTTTCACGCGGGGTACACGTGATTTCCTCGGAGCTAGTGTATAAAGGAACCATTTTGAGGGTCGGGTTTCATTACGGGATATGCAACTACTGGTGATTGTAACTGTAAACACATACACACCCGCGGCATTGACCGAAGCCACAACTAGACGAAGGTGAACCACAAGGTAAGTCATTTTTACTTCCAGTAATCTCGGCATATATACCACCAACCTATCCATTTTGTGATATTACATCCTGATGACAAATAGTCAATACCAGCAGTATGCAGGAGTCTTTGAAGACTGAGGTAACGTCCACGTCGAGTAACTCTCTCCTCTCTATATAGGATAATTGCTAAGTTATTTCACAATATGATCATATATTTAGATAGGTCCGCAAACGGCAATGTCTCAGTACAACTGCGCATACATCAGTCTTTATTATACAGAGATGCATAAACCGTGACCCAGTTCAATCAACCGAGCACACTGATGCGAAACAGGTCAGCCAACTAGGTGGTATTATACTAGTTCTCCGTACCGTACTTATCAAGCGGACTATATATATGCAAGTCCAAACACGCTTTAATCATGATCAGGACGTGTATGACACCATTCTCAATGCGACCTAAGCAGTCAAGCGAATTACGACTAGATATATAACGTATAATGAGTTTTACGAGGATACACTTCGTCACGCACGAGTGGTTGTAGCCCGAGGGCAACCGGCGATGTTTAATATATACTTCGTCACGCACGACTGGTCGGTTCACTGAGCTGAGACGACTATGCTTCCCCTTAAAGTTCATTAAGATATACTCGATACAGAGACAGAATCCGTAATTATACGCCTAAAGCCTAGAAATTTCGTTTTCGACCAAAACAATTTTTCGATTTTTTTTTTTTTTTTTTTTTTTTTGACTGCCGATTTTCGTCGAATTTTCTATAAATTACCGATGGCGATATCTCGAGAACTAAGAATGATAGAGACTCGCGGCTTACGGCGCTGTTTTCCTCTCATATAGGTCTACGATAAAGGTCCTATAGAATTTTATCGTCCGACGATAACTTTCGCCGCAATTAGACGATAATGAATGTCACGTGATTGGGTGATTTCTCGAGAACTAAGCGACATACGGGCTCACGGTTTGCGGCGTTGTATTCCTCGTGTAGGGGTCTACCTTAAAGCTCCTATACGAATTCATCGAATCTCGGTAACTTTCGTCGCTATCAGGCGTCGAAATACGCTCTGTTTACTTACTTATCCCGATATGACTTCTATAGACCGCGTTGATGACGTCACCTTTCATTATCATCTCATATATAGAATGAAGAATGTCGGTTATTTATGCCATAATATTTAATATATATTTATACGGTGGTTTGAGAGTCATACGTCATTATCATCTCATTATTTCGGCGAACAACATGGATTATTCACGTCTGGATTCCTTTACTCGTCTCGTTCCCAATACAAGAATCCAGTGCGATCTGTGCTCCAAAACCTTCACTAATAGGAGATGTATGTTACAACATAAACTAAGGATACACCGCGGTCATTCTCTGCTATGTACTGTGTGCGATAAAACTTTCGCCCGTCTGGATAAACTAAAAGAACACCAGCGTATCCATTCGAGAAAAAGACAAACGGAAACGACCGAGAATGACGGGGCGAAATATTCGAGGAAAAACGGTAAGTGAAATATTCACCATATAAAGGAATCATTCCGGTAACGTTATAACCAACTATATTACCCCACTTACTAAATGTTGATCATCAATGATATGTTTCACCATTCTAAGCTATATATTTATTTTGAACAGATCAACTTCCGGTGGCATCGTGTTCGTCGTCCAATGGTTCAGAACTTCGTCCAGGACAAACTACGGGTAAATTACTTCACTGTATCTCTGTCGGAATAGAAGAGAAACTAATATGAAGGTCGACTCTTTAAGTTTATGGCAATACTACAGCACATATAAGGGAAGTGGGAAGAGATGCCGATATACTGACAGTCACATGGCTTCACAGTATAGTCTTCTGGTTAACCTATTTTAACAATTCGTGATATGTGTTGTATCTCATGTACGCTTTTATTGTACCTGTTTATGCGGCAACTTGGATGACATGACCACACGGCCACTATAACCGAGCAAAATCCCATGATCTACCCGCCAAAGCGACTCGACAGTTCATCACTGTATTCAATCTGAGTTTAAGGGCGAATTAACCGGACAATTACACCACGGTTGAAAATATATATTTCATTATATCTTCAGGTCAACCCGCTCGACTGGCCAAATGCAACTGGTGCGGGAGATTTAAGTGCATGTTACCCGGAAAACAGTTCTGCGAGGAGTGTTCCAGCCGAGGTCGTGAGTGTTCTGCCTGCCATCGGCCACTACTCGAGCGATTTTACACTACTCACCCACAACATTGCAACAGCTGCCACGGTAAACAGTCGGGTGGAGCGAAATCGTCGACGTCATCTGCGCTGAACGGAACTCTTCACACCCACACTATCACACCTACTAGAACAACCAGTTCAGACATTCTTCATTTTTTTAATAGCAACGAAAACGCAGTTCGTCAACTGTTGACGACAACGTTAATCGAGCAACGAGGGATCAAGTGGTACGTCTCCCTACAACTCCGCCTCTCTCGAACGGACGGCGAGGGTGAGGCCATTTACTCCAAACCCCTGTTCAGAAGTCTTAATTTCATTAGCACAAACCTATCTCAGCTCGAACAGCAGCTCGCCGAGGCCTTCCAAAAAATACATTCTAGCTTCCAGGAGTATCAGCGAGATGGAAGCGGCTGGGTCTTGGACGAAATTATTCACCTTCAAGTTCACATCGCTAAATATGTAACCTTTCAAGGTAGTAGCTATATCCCCACACCACATCATCTGAGTAAAAAGAAGGCCATTGTCAACCCGCAGAACACCGATCAGTTTTGCTTTCTCTGGTCAATTCTAGCGGCCTTACATCCCGCCAAGCGTCACGCGAATCGCATTCAACTTTATAAACCGTACTTTAACGAGTTAAACATCGACGGAATCGATTTCCCTATCCCTTTATCTCAAATATCGAAGTTCGAAGCTCGTAACGATATCTCCGTGAGCGTGTTCGGTTACGACGAAGGGGTTTTCCCCCTACATATAAGCGAACAAAAGTCCGACAGACACGTCGATCTTTTACTCATCTCTAAAGATGAGAAGAGACATTTCTGCTTGATCAAGAACATGAGCCGATTGTTGGGGGATCGTACAAAACATCGTTGTGCTCAATTCTACTGCAATTACTGTTTGCACGGGTTTTCTACTCGACAGTTGCTAAACGATCACATTCCTCACTGTTCTCGACACGGGCCGCAGCGAATCAGACTGCCGGAAACCCCCGAAGAGCAGTGGTTGGAATTCAAAAATATCAAGGAACAGTTACGCGTTCCTTTCGTCATTTACGCCGATTTCGAGTGTTTTACGCGTAAAATCCACTCTGAATCCGGGGCTACCACCAAATACGAGCGTCACGAACCGTCAGGGTTTTGTTATACCGTAGTGAGTACAATGCCCGAACACAGTAAGCCCGCTGTGGTATATAGGGGTCCCGATGTCGTAGAAACTTTCCTGGAAAAACTCGTAGAAGAAGATAAACGAATCTGCGATATATTAGAGTGTATCAAACCTATGCAGATAACCCGGGAGGAGGAAAACTCCTTTAAAGCGGCGACGCATTGTCATATCTGCGACAAGGAACTAGGCGCTGACAGGGTGCGCGACCATTGTCACTTGACGGGGAAATACAGGGGTCCCGCTCACAATCAGTGCAACTTACAATATAGGTTCAGGAGGTCTACCAAGCGAGAAAAACGCCAGTTCTTTATACCCGTCGTTTTGCATAACACTAAGGGCTATGACGGCCATCTCATCTGTAGCGTTATGGGAAAATTCAAGGGTCTGAAAATAACGTGCATCCCGAATAATATACAGAAATACATCTCCTTCTCTCTGGGTAATTTAAGGTTCCTCGATTCCCTACAGTTTCTCAATGCCTCCCTCGAAACTCTAGTCGACAACATGTCTAAGGAAGGCGCTGGAAAATTTCACCAGCTCGGCCAACATTTCCCGAACCCTAGCCACCGGCGTAAAATGTTGAAAAAGGGAGTCTACCCCTACGGCTATATGTTCGCTGAAAGTAAATTTTCGGAACGCCAACTCCCTCCCAAAGAAGCGTTTTACAACGATCTCCGCGAAGAGCCTATTTCCGACCAAGATTATGGCCGCGCGCAGTCGGTATGGTCGGAGTTTGGAATTCAAACTCTAGGTCATTACCACGACCTCTACCT
>JAVTVY010001651.1:0-34916 GCA_036873755.1 Hanleya hanleyi | reverse complement strand
TACTACAACTAACTGCGCATGCGCAGATTAACGCGACATGCATTCAAAAACACACCATTCTGACTCTACCCCACACAAGCTTCACTTTGACACCTCACACGACCCATTCGAACCGTGATTAGCTCATCTCTAACCCAAACACACCCTACATAGCACCCAAAATGCCTGTTTTCTATACTACGGCCAGACTGCGCATGCGCAGACTATTGAACACGGACGAACCATTAGCCCAGTCGGATGCTGCTGCACGAGAGCTTCAAAATAAGACCTCACTCGACCCCATTGGACCATTAGGGACTCACCTAGACTCCCAACATGTCCACCTCGTATGGCCCTATACACCCATAGCCATGCAGTATAGGCCTATGGGCCTACCCAGGCCTCGGTGACTTTTTTCAAAAATTTCACCAATTCGCTCCGCAACACTTCCTATCGTGTTCTAAATGACGAGACGAGTAAAACGAGACCCCACAACCCTACCGCAAATGTATAGAAGTACGTTTCCCAGGGGGACAAACATTGAACCTATACCCCAGTATGGGACTATATGGGGCTCGGTGACTTTTTTCAAAAATTTCACCGATTCGCACGGGGACACTTCTTATCATGTTCTAAATGACGAGACGAGTAAAACGAGACCCCACAACCCTACCGCAAATGTATAGAAGTACGTTTCCCAGGGAGACAAACATTGATCCTATACCCTCAGTATGGGACTATATGGGGTTCGGTGACTTTTTTCAAAAATTTCACCGATTCGCACGGGGACACTTCCTATCATGTTCTAAATGATGAGACGAGTAAAACGAGACCCCACAACCCTACCGCAAATGTCGAGAAGTAGGTTTCCCAGGATGGTCCTATACCTCCCATACCCCATATAGGCATTTTCCCGTAATTTAGGATAAAGTCCGTATTTTTTTCAGGAAAATTTTTACATACACCCACCCTGGAACTAGGGGGAGATAACTCTATTGATAGACAAGCCCCGTTAAGCCCGGCGACCTATATACCACCCATACCCCATATAGGCATTTTCCCAGGTTTTTCGATAAAGTCCGTTTTCCGTTTTTTTTTTTTTCAGGAAAAATTTTACATGCACCCACCCCATTGCCTGAATGCCTCTTCACCTAGGCTTCACTTTGATACCTCACTCGACCCCATTGGACCATTAGGGGCTCCCCTAGCTCCAACACGGCTATTTGCATACCCTTGGGCCACCGCGCATGCGCAGAATGCCGCTATTTCAACCCCACACCCAGTCCATTAGATGCCCCTTCATGAATGCTTCACTTTGATACCTCACTCGACCCCATCGGTCCACTAGGGGCTCCCCTAGCTCCAAAAAGGCTATTTTCATACCCTTCGGCCACCGCGCATGCGCAGAATGCCGATATTTCAACCCCACACCCAGTCCATCAGACGCCCCTTCACGAATACTTCACTTTGATACCTCACTCGACCCCATTGGACCATTAGTGGCTCCCATAGATCCCAAAACGTCTATTTCCATACCCTTTGGCCACCGCGCATGCGCAGAATGCCGATATGTCAACCCCAGCCCATCAGATGCCCCTTCACGAATGCTTCACTTTGATACCTCACTCGACCCAATTGGACCATGCAGCGTATTTCAAGTCTAGGGACTACTTTTTCTCCGCGGAAGCTTTTCCCCGTGACCGCATCACCGCCAGGACCGCATCACCGCGGAGGAATAATCGTGATGACGTCATCAGTTTATGTGTACTTTACGGATGTTGAAAAGTTCCCACCAAGAGCTCTGCCACATACCCCACCCGTAGAGAGCCTCACAAAGTTCCCCCTTAAATTTTACCCGGGGGAACAAATAAGTAGGTCAATCATACCCAACCGGTCTTTTCTCTACTACTACTGTGATATATCACAGACGAACAACAAAATCCTTTGCGGAATTTGATGAATTCATTTTCAACACAAGTTTAGTCAAGTCACCAATTAGGAATGGGTGTAAGAAATGTCCATTGTAGCTGGTACTCTTCTTAACTCTTCTTAACTCAACTTGTAAATTGTACTGGGATGCTCCACCCGCGTCCTGTCTTGGTATTACGGTCCATCTAGTCACACTCTCCAATTACGTTTAGAAAAAAGTATTAAGAGTCACGTTTGTATATTGTAAGTCTAAGAAGAGTTTCGGCAGTCCAATCCAATTTATTCAGCAATTTAACCAATTAATGAATACCGCTACACAAATTATTGAAGCCACTAAAAGTCGAATACTGGTAGAGACTGCAGGCGCAACATGATGTAAAATCGAAATGAATAAAAATGTAGATATGATAGAGAAGATGAACCAACAATGACAGCCCATCCAAACAGTTCGTCAAATCAAAGGAAATACTTACTTAGCAACGCATTTTATTCTTTCTAAAGGTATTGGAAAACTTTCCGCTATTCAACTGGTTGAGAAATATTCTGCAAACCCTTTGTGGAAATTAACTGCTCAGCGATTATGTTTAATACGAACTGAAGAGCACGGCTTTCCCATGAAAGTGGAATTGGATATCGGTGATATAGAGCCAGAGTTATCATATGCGGAGGTCTTAATTATTTGTGCTGTGTATGACCATTTGACATCCAATAAATGTTTACAAAATGTTTGTAATCGACCCTTCTTCGTATACTCTCAATTCATCAATCTTCTGTGTAACACAGAAAAGTATATCTGCTACTGAATACATAAATCGTCATCTACAGACAGCTGATCAGCTGAACCCGTGCGAAACGATGAAAGCCCGTGATATACGAATATTGTATGGAACAGAAAACATTTACTTTCTCCGCGTTGCTGAATAAATTCTCAAACATAATGAAAATCCAGTCTGTTGCGTTTTTTTCACAGCCTATGCAAGTAGAAATTCGAATACATATACGTCACATCGGATCATAGGAGTACAGAAGACGTTATGTCTAGTCCATAAACATTCCAGAAATGATAAGAATACAGTTTCACGCCGCCCCATATGAGTTCGTGAAAGACATTAGTCACTAAATAAGTGAAGTTTTTTTCTTATAACCCAATTTTATTACTGGAACGAATCTGTCACAAGCCACGATTACGTATATACAGTCTGTCTCGATAGAGCATGTTTTTCCGTTGACACGCGGTTGACTAGGGACTCGAGATGTCCTTCAAAGTTTTCGTTCGAGTGAACTAGTTTCAATATTTATTGCACATACTTAAAAACATTTATAACTGACATTCCATTATTAAATGCATAATGTTTGTTAGGAGAATGCAAGATTCATGCCACCTTGTTAAAAGAAAAGTGTTTAGAACTACAAGAAGTGGTTGCAACATGGGCTGCATCCACTTTCGGTAGTTCGAGATACCACATATAGTGGTAGTTAAAAATACTTCATATTTGGTATTACAAAGTACTACAAAAGAAGTATTTTGAACTACCAATAGTGGTTCGAACTACCAAAATTAATGCAGTCAAGTTGCAACCCATTTTGGTAGTTCAACTACCACAATTATTACTCTAACCAACAAGTTCCGGTAGATGAAATTCCCGCTTGTGTGGTTCAGATGTCATAGTGGCTCCTCGACCACATGTATGACAGACATATTGTCACGGTGAACCAGCATAGCAGTGTATCTCGATAGTCAGAAAAAGATGTAGATTTTCAAACGAATATCACTTTAAAAACTTCAAATAATTCTTCCATTAATTAAACCACCGAAGACACGCATCTTCAAGACCTTCCGATGATAGTGGCGATTCTCTGTAACAGTGTGCATCCATTTTTTTAAGCACAACGTTCTATACGGGACAGATATGACCCCGACATCTCATTTAGGTGCCACAGATTTATGTCCCTTTATCTCGAAATGCCATCAGTGGTATTTCGAAAAACCTGAATTCTCAGAGAATTTGAAGATAATTACTACGGTAAATTACACAATTAATTATCACTAGTTGACGACTATCCGGTTGTGGTAATTCCGGGGATAGATTGAGCATTACATTACAGTACCGGTATACCAGTTTTGATAGTACAAACTTCGAAATCGGCGAATAAGCGCTCAAAACCAATCTAGTGTATGAACATCACATTCCTCCCTGTCCATGTGTTTACCCAATCTATTCTGTAGGAACTACGAATTCGTCGCCATGTACACATCCAAGTTAAAACTATTTTTCTTCTTTAAATCACTGAATCTAGATTCCGCCATAGAAGTTTCCAAAACCAAATTTGGTATGAAAACCAACTAATTCACCAACCCCAACGTCCATATCCGGTAGTTCGAAATACCATCGTTTGAAATACCACGCCATGAATATGGTTTGCGATTTCACTGCAGCTAATTCCAGTCTCAAGAATGTGGTAGCGGTCAGGATTCATTAATATTAGCACATTACCCGTCGGGGGATTGTGCCGTCTAGAATGGAATTTGACATACAGCTTGAGATTTGTCAGCATTCAGGTGTTTTTTTCTTCTTTTTTTTCAACAGCTTCAGGGCAGTCTGGCAGATTAGATTGTGAGGACAAACAGACATAAACAAACAGCACAGAGAGAAATAAGGCAACATATAATGTAGTTCATAATCCAGTACAACAACGATACTATATTCATTATTTGGGGGTATGACCAATTGAGCCAGCTCAGCTTTTGCTAAAGCCTTAATCTATGGGGGAAAATTGCGTGGAGGTTTTGGTGGAGCATGACCAAATTCTTAGCTCTAATTATACTCTTCTAGTCTTCTATATAGCTCATAATCAAATCAAGTAATTTGATCTCATCTTCAACAATTTTCTGGTCTATTCTAACTTAATTGCATATGAAACATGAATTCAGACATCTTAGTCTTAACATTTAGGATTTGACCTTTAGAAAATAGGTCAAGGTCAGTGATATTCAATAGACATCAGGTCCAGGCATATGTGGTATAAATTTGCACAATATACATACATGAGCAGTGTGACTAACGTCACAGGACCTACGAAGTAGAGTAGGCATCAGGACTCAAACGCGAACTGAACTCTTGGAAATCCCCACCCCCAGTTGAAATCCTGCCTATATTAAGATGGGCACCACCCAAGTCAGAATCGCCAGTGATTTTCATCAAAAATCACCAGAAATTTTCATCAAAAGTAGGTCAGCTCAGAACTTGTTGGTAACAGTCTCCTAATGCGCCTTCATTCCAAAAATAAATAACGATCGCCGATTTAATTTTACAATTTTTTAACTAAAGGAAACAGATTGAAAAATAAAAAGTTCAGTAGATTTCAAGCTTTACGTGTGAAAATACATTTACATCTCTTTAATGGTTTTCAGTGCCCTTGTCCAGGATCAAAACAACTTTTTGAATCGCATTATTTTCTCAACAATACAACAAATTTGTATATATAGTACTATAGTATAAAGCTAGCATTTATCTAGTTTACGGTAATTCAACTCAAGACTAACACCTTCTCTGCACAAGATAATAATGATTCTATGTCATTCTCCTGAGCATAACCGATACAAAGACGAATAAATAGCGTCTCTACATCACGTTGTTATCCAGATATATGAGACAACACATTTTGGGTATCGGCAAACTGATGAATGTACTATTCCGGTTTTCTTGTTTCACATTATATTCTATGACGGTTGATCGGTGATTTTCATCATTGATAAACATTAAACCACCTCAGCTTCGTTGTGTGAATCGGTATTGCATTGCTGTGACACACCAACACACTCTGTGGCAGTGATTCTGTATCCCCTAATCAAGGAATCAAAATGGATCAAGATTTGAAATGACAAGAAAAATTTAGACATATTTTGTTTGCACATGTAATTTTTTGTTTAAATTATATCCCAGTGTGATATATAGTCAATATTCAAGAGGTACAAAAAAAAACTCAAAGTATGTGCTCATATTTTCACATCATGATCAAAGTTACTTTATCTAGTTAAATTCTACCCAAAGAAAATAAATTAAGACCCTTTAAACATGCCGTCATGGCTTTGTTTCACCCTCAGTAAGCTTTTATCATTGTTGCTCACACAGGCTAATCTGAAGGATGATACCACATGTTTCTTTCTTCTGCTGGGTTATTGCACCAGGCTGACTTAATTGGTTGATGTAGGATATTTCACCACCAGTGGGCAATTTGACCTGAATTTGAAGCCTGATGTGGCCTGTGATGAAATGTTTGGATGTGAAATAGGATACACGTTAAAGGCCACAGTTTACATATATCTATAACAATATACTGAATTGTGTGTATTGAGGCTGGCAAGTTGGTAATAGCAGTGTAGATAAATGCACTAACAAATGATGGAAAATTAGCATTTCCTATTTCATAAAAACAATTACGGATGGCATATCCCACCAGATTTTGTACTGTGTTATATATACAGTGAAACATACAGCCAAGGGTTCCGATGGGCATGACAGTGCACTCGCTGAGCCATCAATAAATAATATAAAAAATAATTATAAATCAAATTTTCATCAGAATTCGATCAGCTCAGAACTTGCTGGTAACAATGCCCTAATGCACGTTCATGCCAAAAATCAAGGTTCTAATGTCAATGGTTCTCCTTATTTTGCCGACGAAAGGATTCGGATGGACTGACTGACTGACTGCCTCACTGACTCACTCATTACCGGACAATTTGCGATCTGTAGCCTACTTCGTAGGAATAATCCTTCATGAAATATCGTACTAAATAGAATCACACCTGGATAGAATAGGTCACGGTCATCTTCAGCACACCATCGCCAGATGTGCACATAGTATTAATTTGGAAAGCCTAGCTATATTTCTTCATGTTATATCATAATAAACAGTATATGACCTTGAAAAAATAGGTCAAGGTCAATCAACTGGGATAGGCTTCCAGTCAATCACTAGTTGCATATGTTATATGAATTTGGAGACCCTGGCTTTAATCCTTCAAAAAATGAAGATAATTGGCAACTGAAAAGAGCTTTTCTACGTAGGCTAATAGCTTACATTGTGCACTATACCGATATGCGATGTATTAATAGAAAAACACGATATTCATGCAGATAGAATTATTTATGGACAATGCTTAGCTACTGGATGTTGGATCTGTATTCAGCGAATATGTATATACAACGTACAGCTTGTGTGCATGTACACTATCCAATAGTCCCAGAGAGCCAGTCGTTTAGCACATAGAGAAAAACAATTTGGACGATGGGTAGCTACCTGATATTGGTTAAAATCCCCCATCCCTCAATAAATGCACTATGGCTTTTGGACTAGATAATATTCGAACAAAATTTTCGGGGAATACTGCATGCTAAATATGTGCCCAATTAATCCCAGAAAACTCTGATAGTTCAAACAAATAAATGGCTTGTAACACCAGAAGCAGTACTTGAAAAAACCCGTCTTTGAACTACCAATTTTGGTAGCTCAATCTACGGAATCAGCGATTCAACTCCCAAACGTGGCAGTTCAAACTACGTTCTTTTAACACTGAGAGCGTACCATTTTAACCTCAGACCAGGAAAAGGGTATTTCCGTTCTTGAAGTGGAATTCTTTCAATCTCCCAGCAGGATTAATCTCCACATGACTTGTGCCGAATAAGGAACCAAAGGAAATAACTTTGTATGGAAATGGAAATGGAGAGTAGTATATAAAGGGCAAATCTCTTAGGTTTGTTGAGGTGGATAAGGCTGGAAGTGACGTCAACGTTGGCGTCACATCCTGGCGAAAGGTCACTTAAAAGTAAGGAGTGGAGAGGTCACTTTCTGTCACGTGACTGGCTGGAGTGAATGTAAAACTAGAACTGTCCAGAAAAAAAATGCGGAAAAAAGAGACTGTACACCCAGTCAACTAGGTCGGCCAATATTGGTCCTAAGATGCGGGCAAGGTCTCGACTGGAAGCGCTCGTCGAGGTCTGTCGTTTGGCGAGTAGATGCAAAACTAGGATTTTCTGAAAACAAAAAGACTTTACACAAAAACAAAAATGCATGGAGTGTCTCATTTTGAAGCCCTCGGCATGTAGACGACGACTGGCATGGTATGGATCGGAAATGATACCATGGTGCGTATGCGCAGTGGAGATGTACTAGTGAAAGAGGGCATTCTTGAGCGATTGAGGGACCATCCATGGTGTCTCGGCGTGTAGACGATGACCGGAATGGTTTGGTGTAGGAACAACGTTATGCTGCGCATGTGCAGTCGAGATGTATTGCAGAAAGCGGACCGTGTGAGCAATTGAGGAGCCATTTGTGGTCCCAATGGACCATACAGGGTGTCTTCTTGAAGCGCTCAGTGTGTAGACTGCGAACGCGATGGTTTGGACTGGAAATGATATCATGGTACACATGCTCAGTCGAGGCGGGACTGTAGTATAAGTTATCCAACATCTTCTCCCAGCACTTCATGGTGACAAATGATGATGGACCCTGGCTCTATCGTTCATTTATAACGGGTATATCTTGGGCCGGAGTTTCTTTCTGATTTTGTTCGTTGGCTTCTGCCAGCACAGTGTCCATGGTAAATGACCAGTCCAACGCGCTTGATAAGCACTTGATCCACATCTGCCACGGCATCTTCCAATGCAGACCATAGATCAGGGTGAAGGGTAAAATGCACTGTACCCTCATCTAGCCGAGCCAATTGAGCAAAGATAGGGCCGCGTCGGATGTACACATCGTGACACAAGTGGATGAGGTCGCCGTCCAGTTCACCAGACAACACCCGTTTGAATTTGGTCCAGCCCTCCCGGGACAGACGAATGTGGGCCGGGCACGGTTGTGTAGGGTCTGTATCACAGATGTCTCCCACCTCCTCCATGATATCGACCGTATCCGCATAAACGTGCAGGAAAACCTCGGGGGTCAAGCTGAGATACGCCCGTATTATATGCTCCGTCATGGTCAGTACGTGAATGGTACCAGATTTGACTGTCTCTCGTATTTATAGGGAAAACAAGTTTATGACATGAGATCAAAGGATCGGGTGGTCATGTCACTGGGCTGACTGAGTCTAGCCGGATAATCAATGGTATCGTGGTCTGCCTCCGCTTCATTGCTAGACATTTGTTCATTGGGTTCTGCCGCCGCTTCTCTCAGGGCACGAGCCCACTCCAACTCGTCTGATGACCGCTCGTCCGGTGTAAACAGCTGGTCCACGATAGGTATCACTTTCTCGAAGGCTGTCCACAGATCGGGGTCTAGGGTGAAGCCTCGCGTAGGGTCTTGGTAACGGCCCCGGCGTGGGAAGAAGGATCCACGGCGTACGTAGATGGCATTGTCTATGTGGATGAGGTTTCCGTCGAGCTCACCACTCAACACCCGTTTAAATTTGGTCCAGCCGTCACGGTGTAGCGTAACCGTATTCGATACGGTGTCAGCGCGCGACCAGCAAACATCTCCACGGTCTTCCACGAGGGTGACATTATCTTCATAGACGTGTAACCCCACCCGGGGTGTAAGGGGAAGGATGGCTCGTAGAACTGGTGACATGGTTGACCCAATGACGAACGGTGAATGACACTCCCTGGTTCCGGTGTGAGCGCTCGTGGTCCATAGCCCGAGCATCAAGGATGGCTGTCATAGTCCAGTAGTGGTGAGTGATGGCACACCTCTCCATCGAGTGCACTCTGTCGAGGACCGCTTCTGTGAACTCTTTCAGGATCTGGCGTCGCCCCTCGTTGTCGTCGCCATCTGCAAACATGGACCGAACCACTGCTCGGTAACCCGTGAGTGAATTAACCACGGTGGCATGCTGTAAAATGCGAGTCGCATAGGGCTGGCTCTCCGTCATGGCTCTGCAACCGTAGAAATGAAGGTGTGGGATCCAGAGGGACGTGTTTTATAGACCATGTCACACATGCGCGCCTATACGTAGCTCTACGGGTGTAGTCCGTGATACGTACTATTCTGATGGGTTAGTGCAAAAAAGAGAGCAACAACAACACAGATTACAGCGCCGGAGGCGCTCCTGGATCCCCTGGAAAATCTCCTCCACGTCTCATGGTATAGCTCCGGTGAGGCAGGCTCAGGCTGGTGAGGCTCAGGCAAGTAGCTCCACTCGTCTGAGTGGCTCAGTCTGGTCAGGCAGGCTCAGGCTGGTCAGGTCAAGCAGGCCAATGAATGCGGCAATGCCCTAAAAATTCCCACTTTTATACACCTACATAGAAGTACCCGGATGTAGGCGCGGACGTAGGCGAAAGCATTCTAGTACCCGGATGTATTCGCAGACGTAGAAAATTCTAGTACCCGCCCATTGGTTCTTTTATCGATCGCTCATTGGCTCTTTTGCTCGACCGCTGATTGGTCCAAATGGAACTGCCCATCCTTCCAGGTTAATTTACAATCCCCATTTTGTGTTCAAGCTCTGAATATCGTTGCCGCAACATTGTTGCCGAACCTAGCCGGCAGGGAGACCTTTGTCCTTGTGACCTGGATGTGACCTTTGTCCTTTTGATCCGACATTCACCCGTGCACTGCCGGTGATGCCGCGTAGGCGTGCGACCGGATAACCCGCGCGCGCGCGCTGCGGCCGGGGCGGGCCGGGAAAAGCCCGGATGGAAAATCCGGACCCTACGTCTAAGGGAAAATTGGAACTCTTCTGTGTTAAGAGGTAGTTTTAGTGAAACCGGAAGTGACGTCTGTGCGAACAACCCACATCACCAAACCACAACCACGGACCCATAGTGGTTGGTCAAACACACGCACCCCCAAAATTGCTGCTTTCTATACTACGGCCAGACTGCGCATGCACAGACTCTTGAACACGGACGAACCATGAGTCCAGTCGCATGCTGCTTCACGAGAGCTTCAAAACAAGACCTCATACGACTCCATCGGAAACAAACTTGAGTGTGACATTAAGCCAAATTCCCTCCCTCCCCATCGGCTCCCTCCCCATCGGATCAATAGTGACCCATGTCGGCGCCAAAATGTCTATTTCCATATACTTGGTATACTGCGCATGCGCAAAATGACGTCAGTTTCACGTCACATCCACCCAGTCGGATGCTGCTTCACGAATGCTTCACATTGATACCTCACTCGACCCCATCAGACCATTAGGGGCCTACCTAGACCCCAAAACGTCTATTTCCATACCCTTTTCCCACAATTTCCTGTCTACGCATGCGCAGAATATTGAACACGAACAACACACTAGTCGGATGCTCCCTCACGAGAGCTTCAACAGAAGACCTCATACGACACCATTGGATCATTAGGGGCTCACCTAGACCCCAAAATGTCTATTTCCATACACTTTTCCCGCAATTCCTGCTTGCGCATGCGCAGAATGACGTCAGTTCCACGTCACGTCCATCCCGCCGGATGCTGCCTCACGAATACTTCACATTGATACCTCACTCGTTCCCATCGGCCCACGCGTGGCCCACCTAGACCCCAAAACGTCTATTTCCGTACCCTTTTCCCACAATTCCCTATCTGCGCATGCGCAGAATGTGGACAACGAACGATACACTAGTCCAGGTGGATGCTCCTTCACGAATGCTTCACATTGATACCTCATACGACTCGATCGGACCAATAGTGGCCCACCTAGACCCCAAAACGTCTATTTCCATACACTTTGTCAACTGCGCATGCGCAGAATGACGTCAGTTCCACGTCACACCCATCCCGTCGGATGCCCCTTCACGAATGGTTCACTTTGACAACTCACTCGATCCAATCGGTACACTAGAGACCCCTCTCGCCCCTGAAGATTGCCGGAGAATGCCGGAGAATTTGGGACTACTTTCTGTCCGCAGAGGCAGACCGCATCACAACCAGACCGCATCACGGCGGAGGAATGCACACGCCCGATTCACGCAGACCGGAAGTGACGTCATACCTGCACACAACACTCCTGCGCACACCGCCACAAAACCGCCACAAAATCTCATACCTGCGCACAACACTCCCGCGCACACCCACGCCACAATTCCTGCGCATGCGCAGTGAGGCGCCATTGGCTCGAAATGCCCTTTTGGATTTGGTGCTATAGTCTGTCCATTTTAATTAGTCGTCTACTTTGGAGCTTGTCAAAAATCAGTAGTTAACTCTGCATAAATTTTCTTTTCTGCATCGTGTAGAACAAACTGAACTCTGCAAAACCAGTACTCCTTGATATCGATAATATATCACGCTTGAAATAACTTTGTGATTCTCTCCATATAAAACTCCAGTACGGTTGTTTCATGTACCGGGCCTCAATTACATAGGGAGACGTCATAATATATTCGTGTTTACTATCACAAAGGTCAACAATGCCGTGTACGGTCTTAGAGGTGTGTGCGGTTTATCATTCGGCAATTTCACTGGGCATGGGATATAAGCGACACTCCAACGGACCGCCTGTTATTACCTTATACGGCATCAATGACCTTTGTGCCAGTGACCATGAATACATTATGACGTCTCCCTATTTTATTGAGACCGGGTACATGAAACAACCGTACTGGAGTTTTATATGGAGAGAATTACAAAGCTATTTCGAGCGTGATATATTGTCGACATCACGAAGAAATGGCAGTCATTTTGTAGAGTGCAGTTTGTTCTACACGCTGCAAAAAAGAAAACTTAGGCAGAGTTAACTATTGATTTTTGATAAGCTCCAAAGTAGACGACTAATTAAAATGGACAGACTTTAATACTGTTATATGGAATATGAAATAGATCTTTGGATTATGGACGCGGATATACTTTTATGGACGACGGCTGAATTATGAATGACGGACTAGACGCTTGTAATCTACTGCTTATGCATGCACACCATTACGTCACTTTCGGTAAAAAAACATGCCAATCATAGTCGTCAAGATCCTCATGCTGCTCATATGAACAGTCACAATCAAAGTGTGACTGAGATACATCATTCTCAAGATGACGAATTTACAATCAATATTATGGATTAAGAATACTGATCAGCGATACGGATTTGATATTTTTAGAACCTCACGATGTCTTGCCGGCATCGTTGAAAACTGTTATCCGCTTCTATCGTGCAGGAAACTAGCCTATGTTTATGTACACTATGATTGTCTTTTTGAATTTGGTGCTAATACTGTTATATGAAATAAGTCTTTGGAGTATGGACGCGGATATTCTTTAATGGACGACGGCTGAATGACGGACCAGACGCTTGTAATTCATGCCGAGCGCATCAACTCGATATCCTGTGACACCCTGCACGACCTCTTGGGACTCATGATGGCCCCTAGATTGCCCAAACACACGCCTGTGCACCCCAAAATGTCTGTTTCCGGTACTAAGCCTCGACTGAGCATGTGTACCATGATATCATTTCCAGTCCACACCATCGCGTTCGCAGTCTACACACTGAGCGCTTCAAGAAGACACCCCGTACGGCCCACTGGGACCACAAATGGCTCCTCAATCGCTCAAACGGGCCGCTTTCTGCAATACATCTCGACTGCGCATGCACAGCATAACGTCGTTCCTACACCAAACCACTCCGGTCATCGTCTACACGCCGAGACACCATGGATGGTCCCTCAATCACTCAAAAATGCCCTCTTTCGCTAGTACACCTCCACTGCGCATACGCACCATTGTATCATTTCCGGTCCATACCACGCCAGTCGTCGTTACATGCCGAGGGCTTCAAAATGAGACACCCCATGCTATTTTTGGATCGCATAAGGCCCATCTAGACTTGCTTGACAGGGGTCTCCCCATTTTTGTTTTTGTGTAAAGTCATTTTTTTTCCGGAAAATCCTAGTTTTGTATCTACTCGCCAAACGATAGACCTCGACGAGCACTTCCAGTCGAGACCTTGCCCGCATCTTAGGACCAATATTGGCCGACCTAGTTGACTTGGTGTACAGTCTCTCTTTTTTCTGCTTTTTTTCTGGAAAGTTCCAGTTTTACATTCACTCCAGCCAGTCACGTGACAGAAAGTGACCTCTTAAGTCCTTTCTAAGTGACCTTTCACCCGGATGTGACGCCATCGTTGACGTCACTTCCAGCCTTATCCACCTCTACAAACCTAAGAGATTTGCCTTTTCTATACTACTCTCCGCGAATAATTCCATTTCCATATAAAGTTATTTCCTTTGGTTCCTTATTCGGCACAAGTCATGTGGAGATTAATCCTGCAGTGAGATTGAAAGAATTCCACTTCAAGAACGAAAATACCCTTTTCCTGGGCTGAGATTATAATGGTACGCTCTCAATGTGAAAAGAATGTAGTTTGAACTGCCACGTTTGGGAGTTGAATCGCTGATGCCGTAGATTGAGCTATCAAAATTGGTAGTTCAAAGACGGGTTTTTTCAAGTACTGCTTCTGGATTGATAACTGATCATTTATTTGTTTTAACTATCAACAGTTTTCTGGGATTAATTTGGCACACATTTAGCATGCAGTATTCCCCGAAAATTTTGTTCGAATATTATCCAGTCCAAAGGCCATAGTCCATTTATTGAGGGATGGGGGATTTTAACCAATATCAGGTAGCTAGCCATCGTTCAAATTGTTTTCCCTATGTGCTAAACGACTGGCTCTCTGGGACCATTGGATAGTGTACATGTACACAAGCTGTACGTTGTATATACATATTCGCTGAATACAGATCCAACATCCAGTAGCTGACCATTGTCCATAAATAATTCTATCTCCATGAATATCGTGTTTTTCTATTAATACACCGCATATCGGTATAGTGCAAAATGTAAGCTATTAGCCTATGTAGAAAAGCTCTTGATGAATATTTGGGCTACGTTATCAACTGCTGACGAAGCATTTTCAGTTGCCAATTATCTTCATTTTTTGAAGGATTAAAGCCAGGGTCTCCAAATTCATATAACATATGCAACTGGTGATTGACTGGAAGCCTATCCAGTTGATTGACCTTGACCTATTTTGTTCAAGGTCATATACTGTTTATTATGATATAACATGAAGAAATATAGCTAGGCTTTCCAGATTAATACTATGTATACATCTGGCGATGGTGTGCTGAAGATGACCTTGACCTAGTCTATCCAGGTGTGATTCTAATTAGTACGATATTTCATGAAGGATTATATGTACATTGTGCAAATTTATACCACATATACCTGGACCTGATATCTATTGAATATCACTGACCTTGACCTATTTTCTAAAGGTAAAATCCTAATTGTTAAGTCCAAGATCTCCGAATTCATGTTCCATATGCAATTAAGTTAGAATAGACCAGAAAATTGTTGAAGATGAGTTCAAATTACTTGATTTGATTATGAGCTATATATAGAAGAGTATATTTAGAGCTAAGAATTTGGTCTGGCTCAACTGGTCATACCCCCAAATAATGAATATAGTCTCGTTGTTGCACTGGATTATGAACTACCGTATATGTTGCCTTATTTCTCTCTGTGCTGTTTGTTTATGTCTGTTTGTCCTCACAATCTTATCTGCCAGAATGCCTTGAAGCTGTTGAAAAAACCCCCCAAAAAACCCACCTGAATGCTGACAAATCTCAAACTGTATGTCAAATTCCATTCTAGACGGCACATTCCTCCGACGGGTACCGGATATGGACGTTGGGGTTGGTGAATTAGTTGGTTGTGATACCAAATTTGGTTTTGGAAACTTCTATGGCGGAGTCTAGATTCAGTGGTTTAAATGAGAAAAATAGTTTTACCTTGGCTGTGTACATGGCGACCAATTCGTAGTTCCTACAAAATAAATTGGGTAAACACATGGACAGGGAGGGATGTGATGTTGCTACACTAGACTGGTTTTGAGCGCTTATTCGCCGATTTCGAAGTTTGAACTATCAAAACTGGTATACCGGTTGGTTGGTTGGTTGGTTTGATTGGGCACTCCATCGTATTACAATGGGCACAGGTCATACAGAGTATGCCGTGCAACCCGTTCCCCCACACCGCCCGGTACCGGTACTGTAATGTAATGCTCAATCTATCCCCGGAATTACCACAACCGGATAGTCGTCAACTAGTGATAATTAATTGTGTAAGTAATTATCTTGAAATTCTCAACTCGTTCTCTGGGAATTCAGGTTTTTCGAAATACCACTGATGGCATTTCGAGATAAAGGGACATAAATCTGTGGCATCTAAATGGGATGTCGGGGTCATATCTGTCCCGTATAGAACGTTGCGCATAAAAATGGATGTACAGTAGTAGTATAAACCCCGAAACGGTCTCATTGCCCTCTTTGACTTAAACTTGAGGGGTAACTCTTGATTTCCCTAAACCATCCGACAGGGCGCGCCACCAGCTCAAGAGAGCTCCCCACAAAAGGGAGGTAACTCTTGATGCACTTTTATGGTTTATGGCAAATGCCGGGTTATCTTCCCTGATTCGAACATTTGCATATTAAATCTATACGTGAAAATGTCTGTATGGGATATGGATGATCCGATGGGGTCGTACGAGGTATCATTGTGAAGCATTCGTGAAGGGTCATCTGATGGGCTGGGTGTGGGGTTGAAATAGCGTCATTCTGCGCATGCGCGGTGGCCAAAGGGTATGGAAATAGACGTTTTGGAGCTAGGGGAGCCACTAATGGTCCGATGGGGTCGTATGAGGTATCATTGTGAAGCATTCGTGAAGGGGCATCTGATGGGCTCGGTGTGGGGTTGAAATAGCGTCATTCTGCGCATGCGCGGTGGCCAAAGTGTATGGAAATAGACGTTTTGGGGTCGAGGGGAGCCCCTAATGGTCCGATGGAGTCGTATGAGGTATAAATGTGAAGCCTATGTAAGGGGGCATCTGACTGGACTAGTGTCTCGGGCGTTGTCTCCATTCTGCGCATGCGCAGACAGGAAATTGTGGGAAAAGGGTATGGAAATAGACGTTTTGGGGTCTGGGTGAGCCACTAGTGGTCCTATGCAGTCGAGTGAGGTATCACTGTGAAGCCTATGTGAGAGGGCATCCGCCTGGACTAGTATCTCGGCCGTTATCAAAAGTCTGCGCATGCGCAAACAGGGAATTGTGGGAAAAGGGTATGGAAATAGACGTTTTGGGGTCTGGGTGAGCCACTAGTGGTCCTATGCAATCGAGTGAGGTATCACTGTGAAGCCTATGTGAGAGGGCATCCGCCTGGACTAGTATCTCGGCCGTTATCAACAGTCTGCGCATGCGCCAACAGGGAATTGTGGGAAAAGGGTATGCAAATAGACGTTTTGGGATCTGGATGCGCCACTAGTGGTCCTATGGAGTCGTATGAGGTATCAATGTGAAGCCTATGTGAGGGGGCATCCGACGGGGTGAGTGTGACGTGGAACTGACGTCATTCTGCGCATGCGCAGTAGACCAAGTGTATGGAAATATACGTTTTGAGGTCGAGGTGGGCCACTATTGGTCCTATGGAGTCGTATGAGGTATCAATGTGAAGCATTCGTGAAGGAGCATCTGACTGGGTGGATGTGGGGTAGGAATATTGTCATTCTGCGCATGCGCGGTGGACAAAGGGTATTGAAATAGATGTTTTGGGGTCTGGGTGGGCCACTAGTGGTCCTATGGAGTCGAGTGAGGTATCAATGTGAAGCCTATGTGAGGGGGCATCTGCCTGGACTAGTGTGTCGTCCGTGTTCAACATTCTGCGCATGCGCAGACAGGGAATTGTGGGAAAAGTGCATTGGAATGAACGTTTTAGATCTAGAGGAGCCCCTAATGGGCTGATGGAGCCGTATGAGGTATCAATGTGAAGCCTATGTGAGGGGGCATCCACCTGGACTAGTGTCTCGGCCGTTGTCTACATTCTGCGCATGCGCAAACAGGGAATTGTGAGCAACGCCCGCCAACGCCAAGCTCAACGCTTCAACGCCCTGGTGAATTAGCCCAAAAGCTCTGATTTTCATGGAATTGTCACTAATTCATTGGAAATACAGTGACGCCCGTCAACGTCCGCCTTAGCGCCCTAGCATAGCGCCTTGACGCCATGATATAGACAGGTGAGAGAACAACAACAACAAGGATGAGAGAACAACAACAACAACAAGTTTTATTCATATAGTTTATTTTCCCCTCCATCATAACATACCCACGCTGGGGGAGCCGCGTTGGGTATGTTTACAATTCAAGAATACTCTTGTCCAATCAGAGGCCGCCATTTGGTCCTGCCATATTCGTTCTTGCCCGTTAGATGTATTCTCGGCTGCACTTGTCCAATCAGAAGCCGTCCTTTAGAAAGTCCCATCTTCGACCCTGTTCGCTCTCATCCGTTTGTTCTAATCGTCGTCGGTCAGGCCTGGATATTCGTCGGGCAGCATATCCTGAAACAGTTGTTTGCGCATTCTAATCGCATTTACCAGGGCCTCGGTGGGTGGTAACCCCATAGCCTCTTCCAAGTGACGCTTGGTCTTCATGATGGACCTGTGCGTGGGGTCGCCTTTCATTTCAATCGGTAGTAAGGTATACTGTTCATAGATCGCCATGGCTGTTTTCCTGATGCGGGGCCGCATTTCGGTGTACGCCTGTTGTAAGTTATCCTGTCCCGCGTCCTCGATCGCTTCAGCGTGAGTATTGATAGCTGCTGTCACAATACGATCCCAGAAGGTAGGTTCTGCCTCACTTTCCTGGGATGTAGGCTGACTATCTGAGGTCAAGCTCTCCATATCAGTAGATAGACTGTCAGCAATCTTGGATTCGGTATCAGTCGATACACTCTCATCGATCTCTGTATCAGCATCCGATTCAACGGACTCCTCGGCGTCTTCAATCCCATGTATATTTTTCTGGTGTCGCATCATATCGTAATATCTGGTGAACGTGCGTTCACACTCAGAACAAGTATAAGCCATGTTGACGGTTGAACGTCTACTGTGCGTGTTTTGGGAATACACTCGCTTTCATAGACCGTAACGCCCGCCAACGCCCACTGTTACGCCTTAACGCCCTATATGTACGCCTTAACGCTCGTCTCAACGCTTTAACACACTTTCTTAACGCTTTAACGTCGTTTAATGATGCGTTCAAACAAATGTTGCTTTTGTGCTATTGCTCTGACTTACGCCGCTTTCCAGTTCATGCCCGAGGTTTTCAACATCGACGCTGTTCTTTCGATTTCCATATGGACTGGGTCCTTGTCCAACAATTTCATATGGGTCACGAGGTCGACATACTGCTGACGTAAAGCCCGTCGTAGTCTGGGTGCCAATCTGTTATGGGCTAACATTGCGGCTTCTTTTTTCGAATATCCTTTGTATTGAAACTTGTTTTCTGTGGCCCTCAACGTCTCGCCCATCTCGGCGTCCATACTTTCTTTGAACAAATCCTTCCATAGCCTCGAGTTCACATTATGTTCATTCCCTTGTACGGGTACGGGTTGGGCCTTCACGGTTGGGTGATATTCCGGGACTGATGGTATGAAGCGGACCCGCTGTATGGGGGTGGGCTGCTGCTGCTGCTCTGCCAGGAGTGGACTCGGCGGATGGTGTAGGGGTATATGACGTTGCGGTGATTCCTCGCCGGGCAACAGGTGGGTCGTCAACCGACGATCTTCGGGGGCATGGGCTTTTAAATCTACGAACAGGTAGCCGTACGGACGACTTATCGCCCCTTGAAACGCCTGCATGAAATGGTCGATGTTCTGAAGATAAATTCGACTACCAAACACACGGATTTGTGCTCTGTCAATGGGATTGGAGAACAACACAAAGTATTGGCAGTTCAAGGCAATATCTCTGGACGCCTTCCCTTGAGGGAAGAGATTCTGGGTCAAATAGATGACGGACAGATTCCGATGATGGGATCCTTTAGTAAACAAGTCGGCGACGTGTGAATTGTCCTTGGCCGCACTCATCAGGTCATCTAGCACTACCACGTTGGTCTGCTCGGGGGCAAAGTAATACGGTTCGTTTATGTCGTGGGGAATCCCTGGGACGAAGCTCACATTCTGTAACCTTGTAGTTTCGTAGCCGGGCTGCCATTGGCTATAACACCAAACAACACGTGTCGGAGCTGGGGTTGCCACACCTGACTCTAAGAACTTCATCACCCAGGACGTCTTTCCACATGCCGTAGGGCCGCTCATCGTCATCGTATAGGGATGCTCTACTGCTCTTGTTGGGCCTATAGCGGGACTCGGCTGTGTCTCATGGTTGTGTGCCTGAAATGTCTCTTCTTGAATGTGCCTGAGCATACTATCGCGACATGAGAAGGTTCTCTGGCAGAACGTACACGTACACGACATGTTCATCAGTCGGCCAATGCATATAGACTGATGATGGACACATGTTCATTCCTATATTTATAGACTCTACCACCACCACACACACCACCACCAACTCCACCAACACCACCGCCACACACCACCAACGCCACCACCAACTCCACCACCGGGTGTTGACGGGCGTCGACGCCCGGTGGTGGTGGTAGCCCCCGTGTGGCAGAGCTCTTGGATCGGAGCTCTCGGAGCTCAAAGCTTGTGGAGCTCAGAGCTCGGAAATGACGTCATCGCAGGCATGCGCGTGTACCTGTGCGGCACCCGCACCCTGGTGTACCCTATTCCCTACGGGCTATAGGGTACAGGGTGCAGCACAGGTACACGCGCATGCCTGTGATGACGTCATTTCCGAGCTCTGAGCTCCACAAGCTCCGATCCAAGAGCTCTGCCACACGGGGGCTACCACCACCACCGGGCGTCGACGCCCGTCAACACCCGATGGTGGAGTTGGTGGTGGCGTTGGTGGTGTGTGGCGGTGGTGTTGATGGAGTTGGTGGTGGTGTGTGTGGTGGTGGTAGAGTCTGTAAATATAGGAATGAACATGTGTCCATCATCAGTCCATGTATGTATTGGCCGACTGATGAACATGTCGTGTACGTGTACGTTCTGTCAGAGAACCTTCTCTCGTCGCGATAGTATGCTCAGGCACATTCAACGCAAACACAACCAAGAGACACAACCGAGTCCCGCTATAGGTCCAACAAGAGCAGTAGAGCATCCCTATACGATGACGGTGAGCGGCCCTACGGCATGTGGAAAGACGTCCTGGGTGATGAAGTTCTTAGAGGCAGGTGTGGCAACCCGAGCTCCGACACGTGTTGTTTGGTGTTATAGCCAATGGCAGCCCGCCTACGAAACTACAAGGTTACAGAATGTGAGCTTCGTCCCAGGGATTCCCCACGACATAAACGAACCGTATTACTTTGACCCCGAGCAGACCAACGTGGTAGTGCTAGATGACCTGATGAGTGCGGCCAAGAACAATTCATACGTCGCCGACTTGTTTACTAAAGGATCCCATCATCGGAATCTGTCCGTCATCTATTTGACCCAGAATCTCTTCCCTCAAGGGAAGGCGTCCAGAGATATTGCCTTGAACTGCCAATACTTTGTGTTGTTCTCCAATCCCATTGACAGAGCACAAATCCGTGTGTTTGGTAGTCGACTTTATCCTCAGAACATCGACCATTTCATGCAGGAGTTTCAAGGGGCGACAAGTCGTCCGTACGGCTACCTGTTCGTAGATTTAAAAGCCCATACCCCCGAAGATCGTCGGCTGACGACCCACCTGTTGCCCGGCGAGGAATCACCGCAACGTCATATACCCCTACACCATCCGCCGAGTCCACTCCAGGCAGAGCAGCAGCAGCAGCCCACCCCCATACAGCGGGTCCGCTTCATACCATCAGTCCCGGAATATCACCCAACCGTGAAGGCCCAACCCGTACCCGTACAAGGGAATGAACATAATGTGAACTCGAGGCTATGGAAGGATTTGTTCAAAGAAGTATGGACGCCGAGATGGGCGAGACGTTGAGGGCCACAGAAAACAAGTTTCAACACAAAGGATATTCGAAAAAAGAAGCCGCAATGTTAGCCCATAACAGATTGGCACCCAGACTACGACGGGCTTTACGTCAGCAGTATGTCGACCTCGTGACCCATATGAAATTGTTGGACAAGGACCCAGTCCATATGGAAATCGAAAGAACAGCGTCGATGTTGAAAACCTCGGGCATGAACTGGAAAGCGGCGTATGTCAGAGCAATAGCACAAAAGCAACATTTGTTTGAACGCATCATTAAACGACGTTAAAGCGTTAAGAAAGTGTGTTAAAGCGTTGAGACGAGCGTTAAGGCGTACATATAGGGCGTTAAGGCGTAACAGTGGGCGTTGGCGGGCGTTACTGTCTATGAAAGCGAGTGTATTCCCAAAACACGCACAGTAGACGTTCAACCGTCAACATGGCTTATACTTGTTCTGAGTGTGAACGCACGTTCACCAGACATTACGATATGATGCGACACCAGAAAAATATACATGGGATTGAAGTGAACGCACGTTCACCAGACATTACGATATGATGCGACACCAGAAAAATATACATGGGATTGAAGACGCCGAGGAGTCCGTTGAATCGGATGCTGATATAGAGATCGATGAGAGTGTATCGACTGATACCGAATCCAAGATTGCTGACAGTCTATCTACTGATATGGAGAGCTTGACCTCAGATAGTCAGCCTACATCCCAGGAAAGTGAGGCAGAGCCTACCTTCTGGGATCGTATTGTGACAGCAGCTATCAATACTCACGCTGAAGCGATCGAGGGCGCGGGACAGGATAACTTACAACAGGCGTACACACACCGAAATGCGGCCCCGCATCAGGAAAACAGTCATGGCGATCTATGAACAGTATACCTTACTACCGCTTGAAATGAAAGGCGACCCCACGCACAGGTCCATCATGAAGACCAAGCGTCACTTGGAAGAGTCTACGGGGTTACCACCCACCGAGGCCCTGGAAAATGCGATTAGAATGCGCAAACAACTGTTTCAGGATATGCTGCCCAACGAATATCCAGGCCTGACCGACGACGATTAGAACAAACGGATGAGAGCGAACAGGGTCGAAGATGGGACCTTCTAAAGGACGGCTTCTGATTGGACAAGTGCAGCCGAGAATACATCTAACGGGCAAGAACGAATATGGCAGGACCAAATGGCGGCCTCTGATTGGACAAGAGTATTCTTGAATTGTAAACATACCCAACGCGGCTCCCCCAGCGTGGGTATGTTATGATGGAGGGGAAAATAAACTATATGAAAAAAACTTGTTGTTGTTGTTGTTCTCTCATCCTTGTTGTTGTTGTTCTCTCATCTGTCTATATCATGGCGTCAAGGCGTTATGCTAGGGCGTTAAGGCGGACGTTGACGGGCGTCACTGTATTTCCAATGAATTAGTGACAATTCCATGAAAATCAGAGCTTTTGGGCTAATTCACCAGGACGTTGAAGCGTTGAGCTTGGCGTTGGCGGGCGTTGCTCACAATTCCCTGTTTGCGCATGCGCAGAATGTAGACAACGGCCGAGACACTAGTGCAGGTGGATGCCCCCTCACATAGGCTTCCCATTGATACCTCATACGGCTCCATCAGCCCATTAGGGGCTCCCCTAGATCCTAAAACGTTCATTCCAATGCACTTTTCCCACAATTCCCTGTCTGCGCATGCGCAGAATGTTGAACACGGACGACACACTAGTCCAGGCAGATGCCCCCTCGCATAGGCTTCACATTGATACCTCACTCGACTTCATAGGATCCCTAGTGGCCCACCCAGACCCCAAAACATCCATTTCAATACCCTTTGTCCAGCGCGCATGCGCAGAATGACGATATTCCTACCCCACATCCACCCAGTCAGATGCCCCTTCACGAATGCTTCACATTGATACCTCATACGACTTCATAGGACCAATAGTGGCCCACCTCGACCTCAAAACGTATATTTCCATACACTTGGTCTACTGCGCATGCGCAGAATGACGTCAGTTCCACGTCACACCCACCCCGTCGGATGCCCCCTCACATAGGCTTCACATTGATACCTCATACGACTCCATAGGACCACTAGTGGCCCATCCAGACCCCAAAACGTCTATTTGCATACCCTTTTCCCACAATTCCCTGTTTGCGCATGCGCAGACTGTTGATAACGGCCGAGATACTAGTCCAGGCGGATGCCTTCTCACATAGGCTTCACAGTGATACCTCACTCGACTGCATAGGACCACTAGTGGCTCACCCAGACCCCAAAACGTCTATTTCCATACCCTTTCCCCACAATTCCCTGCCTGCGCATGCACATAATGGAGACAACGCCCGAGACACTAGTCCAGTCAGATGCCCCCTCACATAGGCTTCACATTGATACCCCATACGACTCCATCGGACCATTAGTGGCCCCCCTAGACCCCAAAACGTCTATTTCCATACCCTTTTCCCACAATTCCCTGTCTGCGCATGCGCAGAATGGTGACAACGCCCGAGCCACTAGTCCAGTCAGATGCCCCCTGACTTAGGCTTCACATTGATACCTCATACGACTCCATCGGACCATTAGGGGCTCCCCTCGACCCCAAATCGTCTATTTCCATACACTTTGGCCACCGCGCATGCGCAGAATGACGCTATTTCAACCCCACATCCAGCCCATCAGATGCCCCTTCACGAATGCTTCACAATGATACCTCATACGACCCCATCGGATCATCCATATCCCATACAGACATTTTCTCGTATAGATTTAATATGCAAATGTTCGAATCCGGGAAGATAACCCGGCATTTGCCAAAAACCACAAAAGTGCATCAAGAGTTACCTCCCTTTTGCGGGGAGCTCTCTTGAGCTGGTGGTGCCCCCTGTCGGATGTAACCTCAAGTTTAAGTGCAAAGAGCGCAATGAGACCTTTTCGGCGTTTATACTACTACTATGTACACTGTTACAGAGAATCGTTACTATCATCGGAAGGTCTTGAAGATGCGTGTTTTCGGTGGTTTAATTAATGGAAGACTTATTTGAAGTTTTGAAAGTGATATTCGTTTGAAAATCTACATCTTTTTTTCTGACTATCGAGATACACTGCTATGCTGGTTCAACGTGACAATATGCCGTCATACATGTGGTCGAGGAGCCACTATGACATCTGAACCACACAAGCGGGAATTTCATCTACCGGAACTTGTTGGTCAGAGTAATAATTGTGGTAGTTGAACTACCAAAATGGGATGCAACTTGACTGCATTAATTTTGGTAGTTCGAACCACTATTGGTAGTTCAAAATACTTCTTTTGTAGTACTTTGTAATACCAAATATGAAGTATTTTTAACTACCACTATATGTGGTATCTCGAACTACCGAAAGTGGATGCAGCCCATGTTGCAACCACTTTTTGTAGTTCTAAACACTTTTCTTTTAACAAGGTGGCATGAATCTTGCATTCTCCTAACAAACATTATGCATTTAATTATGGAATGTCAGTTATAAATGTTTTTAAGTATGTGCAATAAATATTGAAACTAGTTCACTCGAACGAAAACTTTCAAGGACATCTCGAGTCCCTAGTCAACCGCGTGTCAACGGAAAAACATGCTCTATCGAGACAGACTGTATATACGTAATCGTGGCTTGTGACAGATTCGTTCCAGTAATAAAATTGGGTTATAAGAAAAAAACTTCACTTATTTAGTGACTAATGTCTTTCACGAACTCATATGGGGCGGCGTGAAACTGTATTCTTATCATTTCTGGAATGTTTATGGGCTAGACCTAACGTCTTCTGTACTCTTATGATCCGATGTGACGTATATGTATTCGAATTTCTACTTTCATAGGCTGTGAGAAAAAACGTAACAGACTGGATTTTCATTATGTTTGGGAATTTATTCAGCAACGCGGAGAAAGTAAATGTTTTCTGTTCCATACAATATTCGTATATCACATGCTTTCATCGTTTGGCACGGGTTTAACTGATCAGCTGTCTGTAGTTGACGATTTATGTATTCAGTAGCAGATATACTTAATTCTTACACAGTGTTACGGAGAAGATTGACGAACTGAGGATATACAAAGAAGGATAGATTGCAAACATTTTGTAAACATTTATTGTGAAATGGTCATACACAGCATAATTAATTAAGACCTCCGCATATGACTCTGGCTCTATTATCGATATCCAATTCCACATTCATAGGAAAGCCGTGTTCTTCAGTTCGTATTAAACATAATCGTTGAGCAGTTAATTTCCACAAAGAGTTTGCAGAATATTTGTCAACCAGTTGGGTTTACTTGAACAGCGGAAAGTTTTCCAATACCTTTAGAAAGAATAAAATGCGTTGCTAAGTAGGTATTTCCTTTGATTTGACGAACTGTTTGGATGGGCTGTCATTGTTGGATCATCTTCTCTATCATATCTACATTTTTATTCATTTCGATTTTACATCATGTTGTGCCTGCAGTCTCATGGCCTCTACCCCTACCAGTATTCGACTTTTAGTGGCTTCAATAATTTGTGTGGCGGTATTCATTAATTGGTTAAATTGCTGAATAAATTGGATTGGACTGCCGGGACTCTTCTTAGACTTTTGTCATACAATATACAAACGTGACTCTTAATACTTTTTTCTAAACGTAATTGGAGAGTGTGACTAGATGGACGTAATACCAAGACATGACGCGGGTGGAGCATCCCAGTACAATTTACAAGTTGAGTTAAGAAGTTGTCTACAAGAGTACCAGCTACAATGGACATTTCTTACACCCATTCCTAATTGGTGACTTGACTAAACTTGTGTTGACAATGAATTCATCAAATTCCGCAAAGGATTTTGTTGTTCGTCTGTGATATATCACAGTATACGTGAAAGCCTTTTACGATCTCGGTTGAACATTCAGCCAAACTTCTATTGCTGGAGTCACGAGTTTCACAACTGATACAGTTGTATGTTGCTATAGTGTTAAAGTCACGTCTAGGAATGCCTAGAGATGGCATTTATTTCCTGTATTCCTAGTGTGAAATGCACATCGATGTATGTTCCATGTTACTAACACATCAAACATAGCCTAAGATTTTCTTCTTTAATTCTCCCTAGCCTGTTTAACAGTTCCATCTCACATCGTGTTCTCTAGAAAAGTTTTACTATTTGATAATCAGGGTAGTTCTCCCTGGATTTAGATTGGAGTTGATGCGGAGAAAACCTCACTTTACGATTGGATTCTATCAAGTGTCAACGTGAGTTACGACCTCCAAAGCTGAAAATACATGCACAGACAAAAGTTACGATCTTCGAAGCTAAAGTTACATTCACTGATATAAAGTTTAACGGCATGCATACAAAGCTAGCTGAGGTTACATTCACTGATGTAAAGTTACGACATCCAAAAGTATTCAGTTGTATAAATTTACGACCCACAAACCTGAGGTTTTACATTCACTGTATAAAGTTACGATCTACAAAACTGAGGTTGCATCCACTGTATAAAATTACGATCTTCAAAACTGAGGTTTCATTCAATGTATAAATTTACGATCTACAAAACCGAGGTTTCATTCACAGTACAAAGTTACAATCTACAAAACTGAGGCTACATTCACTGTATATTATTTTAACCGCGGCGGATATTATTTTCACCGCGGTGGAAATCATTTTCACCGCGGTGGATATTATTTTCTGTGTTTTTTGATACATGTGTATTTCTGATGTTTCACGCAATTTTCGAGGTTTTCGCTAATTTCCCGTGATTTCATGTGGTCGTTTGAATTGTTCTTGTTTCATGAAAATGAATTTCCAGCGTTTTCGTATAGAAATGGTTGCAGTTTCGAGAAAATGAATTAAAAAAAAAAAAAATTAGAGATAAATTTTGAAAAATCGAAAACGAATCTAAAAGGATGACAAGAAAAGAGGGAAAATGCGAAAGTGAAATCTTGAAAATTAGAGAAAGGCAGAAAATTAGAAAGATCAATGCATGGCCCTAACAAGACACCGTACTGTCCTTGTCCAAGAAAGTTGTTTTGGATGGGTCCTAATTGTGCACCCCTGTTGGCTGACCTATATCTGTTCTCTTGATGATGAATATGACTATATGCAGGCGCTTTCAAAAACCGATCCATTCAAAGCCCGTTCCAACTCATTCACCAAACGCTATATAGACGATCTTCTCGCTATGGATAATCGCTATATAAATGACGCAGTGAAGGATATATACCCACCTTCACTGGATTTGAAGCAAACTACAGATAGCCCTACAGGCACATCATATTTAGACTTATATCTCTATAAAAATGAAGCGGGCCTTCTCTCTCGTCGACTGTATGACAAAAGAGATGATTACAATTTCGACATCGTAAACTATCCCTTTCTGGACAGTAATATTCCAGTGGGACCTGCATATGGCGTATACATATCACTCCTAATAGCATTTGCTAGATCCTGTGTTAAATGTGACGATTTTAATCAACGACACAAAACATTGTTGCAGAAACTTATAAAACAGGGCTACACCACCAAGCGCCTCCACTCAAAGTTTCTCAAATTTGGCGATACATATCGCATGCTGATAGCAAAATACGAGCGTAGTGTGCAAGATCTATGGCGTTACGTTTCGTAACTTGTGTCTAATTCCGCTTAACCCGGGGCTAGTGGCCGTATGAATCCATGTACTTTAAGATCCTCATGGTACTCATATGAACAGTCACAATCAAAGCGTCACTGAGATACATCATTCTTTAGATGACGACTTTACAACGAATATTATGGATTAAGAATACTGATCAGCGATACGGATTTGATATTTTTGGAACATCATGATGTCTTGCCGGCATCATTGAAAACTGCTGACAGCTTCCCTCTTGCAGGAAACAAGCCTATGTTTATGTATACTATGATTGTCTTTTTGAATTTGGTGCTAATACTGTTATATGGAATATGGAATATGTCTTTGGATTATGGACGCGGATATTCTCTGATGGACGACGGCTGAATTATGAATGACGGACCAGACGCTTGTAATTAGAAAAGTGTTCCTGTCCACAGCTTCTCGGCCCCACGCTATGTCTCCTGAACTAAGCTCCGCCCGCCCCTCCACCCCACCCTCCCCCCAATTCTCATATATTCCGGGAGGTTATATGATGCTACACTTATTCAACCTATGCACTACCCTCGGGAGGATGTCCCCATCCCTGGGGCACCAAATGTTACACAGCTTCTCAGCCTCATGTGATACTAACCTTAGGTATGAGATGCAGTGTAAATTGTTTATACACACACAAGTAGTATGTATAGCGTATGAAGAGTTGCAAGTGCCTCACTGCGCATGCGCAGAACTTAAAATTGGGGCGGTTTTGAGGGGTATTGGGGCGTTGTGCGCAGGTGAATGGGGCGTGGCCTATAGTGAGTGGGGTGGGTTCAAAATGGCGGCCAGTTTTTGTGTCGTGTGTGATAGGAGATGGACGAAGATGGTGTGGGTCCAAGATGGCGGCCAGTTTTTGTGTCGTGTGTGGATTTGTGTCGTTAGTGCACTCATTGACACTGTGGGTCCAAGATGGCGGCCAGTTTTTGTGTCGTGTGTGATAGGAGGTGGGACGAAGATGGTGTGGGTCCAAGATGGCGGCCAGTTTTTGTGTCGTGTGTGTGGTGTGGGGCCAAGATGGTGTGGGTTCAAAATGGCGGCCAGTTTTTGTGTCGTGTGGTGGTGTCAGTGAGTGCATGGTGGGTTCAAAATGGCGGCCAGTTTATGTGTCCTTTGTGGTGTGGGTTCAAAATGGCGGCCCGTTTTAGTGTCGTGTGTGGTGTGGTGTCAGTCAGTGCATGGTGGGTTCAAAATGGCGGCCCGTTTTTGTGTCGTGTGTGGTAGGAGGTGGGTACAAGATGGTGTGGGTACAAGATGGCGGCCAGTTTTAGTGTCGTGTGTGGTGTGGTGTCAGTCAGTGCATGGTGGGTTCAAAATGGCGGCCAGTTTTTGTGTCTCAGTGCATGGTGGGAGGTGGATAGAAAAACGTATAAAAGGAGTCCATTTTTAGGGAAAGGGGTGTATTCAATCTGACTTACCTGACCTGACCTGTCTCTGCCTGCCTGCCTGCCTGCCTGCCTGCCTGCATCCCTGCCTTGCTTGCCTGCCTGCATTCTGCCTGTATGGAATGCATGTACTGACTTGGTTCTGGGGTTTTTCCATCACGGTTGTGCGCAGGTGTATGACGTCACTTCCGGTCTGCGTGAATCGGGTGTGACCTGGGACTATGGGATGCATGTACTGACTTGGTTCTGGGTATTTGTCATCACGGGGAGGTCACGTGATCAGTTCAAGGTCATATCCATTTTTTATCGATATGTCAACCCCACACCCAGTCCATTAGATGCTCCTTCACCTAAGCTTCACTTTGATACCTCACTCGACCTGTGGTGTGAGTGAGTGCAAGAATGTATTCATCCGCGGTGATGCAGTCATGTCTGGCGGTGATTCGGTCTCGGGAAAAAGCTTCCTTGCCCAATGCCTACGGACTTTACCGAAGATACACGGACTTTAACGAAAAGACACGGACGTACACGAAAAGACGCGAAGGTGAACGCCATTGTGGGAAACCTCCCACAGACAGGTCAGTACATGCATTTCTATGTTGTTCACGCATAATAAAAGGATTGATCTGTAATCTGTGTTGTTGTTGTTGCTCCCTTTTTTTGGACTAACCCATCAGAATAGTACGTATCACGGACTATACCCGTAGAGCTACATCTGGTCTATAAAACACGTCCCTCTGGATCCCACACCTTCATTTCTACAGAGCCATGGCGGAGACCCAGCCCCATGCGACTCGCATTTTACAGTATGCCACCGTGGTGAATTCATTCACGGGTTACCGAGCAGTGGTCCGGTCCATGTTTGCAGATGGCGACGACAACGAGGGACGACGCCAGATCCTGAACGAGTTCACAGAAGCGGTCCTCCACAGAGTGCACTCGATGGAGAGGCGTGCCATCACTCACCACTACTGGACTATGACAGCCATCCTTGATGCTCGGGCTATGGACCACGAGCGCTCACGCCGCAACCAGCACCGGCTGGTTGGCCTCATACTAGTCTGTGCCCTATTCACCCTGGCGCTGTGGTATTGACACTATAAATACCAGGGTCAGACAGAGTGTGTGTCATTCACCGTTCGACATTTGGACCAAGCATGTCATCCGTCCTACGAGCCATCCTCCCCCTTACACCTTACCAGGTGGGATTATACGTTTATGAAGATTATGTGACTCTGGTGGAAGATAGTGGCGGGGATTGGAGGGCGTCCCCTGAGACTTTATCGAATACGGTGACACTACAGCGTGATGGGTGGACTAAGTTTAAACGAGTGTTAAGCGGTGAATTGGACGGACGCCTGATCCACATGGACAATGCCATTTATGTATACCGTACTTCCCTATTCTCATGGGTGGGTCGCTACCAAGACCATGCACGAAGTATGATGCTAACGCCCTCTCTGTGGTCAGCCTTGGAGGAAATAGTGCCTATTGTAGACCAGTTATTTACACCCGACGATCGATCACCCCACCAATTGGCATGGGCTCGTGCTATCGAACACGCACTAGATGAACCTAACGAAAAAAAAGCGGATGGAGAAAATACTATATGTATAGAATGCGCAGAGGCTGGAATGACAGTGTCACCTGATGAAGCCACCCACACACACATGACGGTCCAGAACGATGAAGAAGAAGAAAAAATTCGTGATGAAGCCGCGGGGCCAATGGCTGAACCCCATGAACAACTACATGAACCCGACGACGACGATGCCATTGATTACCCGGCTAGACTCAGTCAGCCCAATGACATAACCACCTGATCCTTTGATCTCACGGGGTTCTCCCTATAAATACGGGAGACAGTGAAATCTGGTACCATTCACGTACTGACCATGACGGAGCATATAGTACTGGCGTATTTCAGCTTGACCCCGAGGTTTTCCTGCACGTGTATGCGGATAAGGTCGATATCATGGAGGAGGTGGTGGGAGACACGGACCCTACACAACCGTGCCCGGCTCACATTCGTCTGTCCCGGGAGGGCTGGACCAAATTCAAACGGGTGTTGTCTGGCGAACTGGACGGCGACCTCATCCACTTGTGTCACGATGTGTACATTCGACGCGGCCCTTTCTTTGCTCAATTGGCTCGGCTAGATGGAGGTACAGTGCATTTTACTCTTCACCCTGATCTATGGTCTGCATTGGAAGATGCCGTGGTGGATGTGGATGAAGTGCTTATCAAGCGGTCATCAGACGAGTTGGACTGGTCATTGACCATGGCCACTGTGGAAGTCCACGAAGAAAATCAGAAAGAAACTCCGGCCCAAGATATACCTGTTATAAATAAACGATAGAGCCAGGGTCCATCATCATTTTGTCACCATGAAGCGCTGGGAGAAGGTGTTGGATAACTTATACTACAGTCCCGACAGTCCGGCGGCCTATAGTGCCTTGTCGGCTCTCTATCGAGCCGCCAAACCCCAGGGGATACAACGTGCCCAAGTCCGAGATTGGTTAAGAAAACAAGACACCTATACCTTACATCGATCTGTCCGTCGCCATTTTCTACGGAACCGGGTCATCGTGGGAGGAATAGATGCCCAGTGGCAAGCGGATTTTGTGGATATGAGCGCCTTTGCCAAACACAACGATGAGAATCGGTATATCTTGACGTGCATCGATATCCTATCCAAGTATGCGTGGGTGGTACCCATCCGGACGAAAACGGGGGCGAATCTCATAGCGGCGTTCAAAGACATCTTCAAGACCGGCGCAAACCTTTGTATTTGCAAACCGACGAAGGCACGGAATTCCTCAACAGACCGTTCCAACAGTTTCTGAAAGCCCAGAAGGTGTTTTTCTTCCATACGTACAACGAGACCAAGGTTTCCGTGGTGGAAAGGTTCAACAGGACATTCAAAGGTCGCATGTATAAATATTTCACCTATAAGAATACAAGGCGGTACATCGATGTTCTCCCGAAACTGGTGAGGGTTACAATCGAGCCTATCATCGAAGTATAGAGAGAGCCCCCATTACCGTGACCCAACGCAATGAAGCCCAAGTCCGGCGTGTCTTGTACCCCAGGCCATCGCAGCGAACGACGAAGGCGGTGTACAAGGTCAGGGACCCTGTACGGATCAGTAAAGTCAAGGGCAAGTTCGAGAAAAGTTACTTGCCCAACTGGAGCGATGAGCACTTCCTGATTAAACGGCGCCTACCCTGACAGCGGCGAGTCTATGAACTGGAAGATCTCCAAGGGGAAACGTTGCTGGGGACGTTTTACGACACGGAATTACAGCCTGTTGTAAAAACACAGCAAGACTACTACACGGTGGAGCAGATTTTGAAAACGGAACGTCGACGCGGCAAACTGTTTCATTTCGTAAAATGGCAAGGCTGGCCCAGTTCCTTCAATTCCTGGGTCGCTGCCAACCAGGTGAAACGACTATAAAGCCAGACACCACTGCCGTCCTCCTTCATTCCACATCCGACCACAGTGCTATGGACCAACAGCAGCTGCCTCTGAAGACAGCGTCTCGCAAAACGTGCAAAGCGCAAGTGGGCTTTGGGGTGCTATTGCTAACCCTGCTGAGTGTGTTGTACGCAGGTGTGTTTTACGACGTAACCTATGTTAGCACGTTACTTAACCAACTGAGAACACCAGGCACCAGCGAAACGGGTCTACAGAGAGCACCAGTCGTATCGAGCCCAGCCACCACCACCACCACACCCTGTGTACAAGCCACGTCGAGCTCTACACCTACACCAAGTACATCCACTACGTCTGAACACCTACCGGATTTCATCCCTCACAGTGAACCGACAACGACGACGACCACCCACGTTGTACCCACCCCCAGCACCATCTCTGAACGTGAACAGACAACGACGACCGACGTTGTATCCACCACCACTCCAGTTCGCTCGTACGAAATTTACAAGAGCGTGTTACCACGACAACGGATACACCTCAAACCATGGACCCTCGGTGGCAGCATCCCTTCACTTGCGTCATCGCAGGACCGACGGGCTCCGGCAAAACGCACTTCGTCAGGAAGTTCCTTCAACACGCCGACAGCATGATCACTCCACCCATTGCCCGAGTCGTGTGGTGTTACGGAGAATGGCAGGAAGCGTATGCAGCAATGCCCCACATCACGTTCGCGGAAGGCCTACCCAACCTGGCCGATTTGGAACCCGACACCTTGGTGGTTCTGGATGATCTCATGGCGGAGACGGATGCACGGGTCACCCAACTCTTTACCAAAGGCAGCCATCATCGACGGATCAGCATCATCTACATTGTGCAGAATCTGTTCAGTAAAACAAAGAACATCGGAATATCAGCTTAAATGCCCACTACCTGGTGGTCTTCAAAAACCCGAGAGATACCACTCAACTGCTGCACCTGGCGAGACAGATGTTTCCCGGCCGCACACCGTTTGCGTTGGAAGCCTTCAAAGATGCCACAACCCCTCACCACGGGTATATGCTCTTCGACCTCAAGCAAGCCACTCCCGACCACCTTCGACTACGGACCGACATCTTTCCCGGAGAGACCCACCACGTGTACATGCAAAAATAATGTAAACACATCCACAGTGGCGCCTCCAGCTGGGGTCTGTGTGTTTGATGATGGGGAATAATAAAAAGAATGAATACCAAGGCAGGGTTGACTTTGTCTGTGAGGTGGATAAAAAGGGCAGCGTTGTGGGTTCTAGCATTAGTTGTACAGGATGTCTGCGCGAGTACGGAAGCACGCTCCCACGCTCCGTGTATTGAAGACGGCCCCACCCGAGTTGGTCCGAACCATTGCACGCGGTGCGGACCCTGACCTTGTACGCTGTCTGTGCGAGATCGGGTACAACCTGTTAAAAGGCAACGTACCACTGACTCCGGCTCAGAAGACCAAGTTGGCCAAGCATAAGACAGGTCTCCGAACCCTAGTCCACAAGCGGGTCCCTCAAACACAAAAGAAAAGGTGTTACAGAAAGGCGGCTTTCTCGGGGCCATCTTAGCACCGTTGGCCGCTTCCGTGTTGGGTCCAGACAATGAACCACATGAAAAAAATGGTCCTCGTCGAACCACGATTCCTTCAAAACCTCCAATCGCCCTACCCTGTCCCACCTACGGTGAAGACCATAAACA
>JAVTVY010001650.1:0-35369 GCA_036873755.1 Hanleya hanleyi | reverse complement strand
TCAAACGCCAGGTCCTGGATGAATCGAAATTTTAGAGTTCTAGCTCTTATCAACCAATGGACACCCAAACTTTTGGACATTTTCCCCTCACCCAACATATTCCCCCACATTTTCAGATATTCAAAAGATGTATTTTATGTAATTTTGTTTCCAAAAAACGTATCCAAAAATGACGCAAAAGCACCTTAACTCATTATAACATTGCAATGAGACATAGCCGCGAGCGGCAATAAAGGGTTTCGAATGTATCCGTAATAGAGGGTATTTTGTGGCCCGTTCGGCCAAGCCTGTGCAATTTCAGGACCCGTTCGTTCTTCATCACCTTGTTAAATAATTTAGAGATGGGCGTTTTCGCCATAAAAATCCGCTACTTTAACATGATTTGTCGATGGCCAACATGTGTTTTATAGAGTAACTTGCCATGGTCGCCATTTAGACACCTCGATCCATCGAAAATGTATACCAAGCATCGCATCAATCGGTGAAGCGGTTCCGGTTTGGAAAACTAGGCCAAGCCAATATGACCTTTCAGCCAGTCGATCAATGGTAGAATTCAATATTCTGTTCCTTAATCTACACAACATACACTGCCTGTGTGTGAAATTCTGTTCTTCCAAACTCGCACTCAACGTGCCCTTTCGGGCCCCGTTCGGGCAAATTCTCGATTTTGTGATACATTCTTTCTTCATTGCCATGTCGAATAACATGCATATAGAAGTTTTCGTCATCAAAATCTGTTACTAGAAAATCAGACCACATTTTTGTGAGGAACACCTTGAAATGAGATGTTTTGAGAGAACTCATCAACCAGGTCTGCCAAATATCGCGTAGATCTTTTCATCGGTTCCGCCGCATTTCGTATCAATCCAAGATCACCGCCGGGGTTTTTGACCAACTGGCTTCGTATTAAGATATCGCAAGGATATAATGAGTTTTTGGAGGTTTGTTTTTTGAAAAAAAATTTAGGATAATGTTTTTGGCTATTTGAAAATATGGAGGCGGGATTGTTCCTGGTGAATGTCAGGGGGGAATACGTCAGGGGGTAATATGGGGGCGGGGTTGTTCCTGGTGAATGTCAGGGGGAATACGTCAGGGGGTAATATGGGGCGGGATTGTTCCTGATGAATGTCAAGGGAATACGCCAGGGTAATATGGGGGCAGGGTTGTTCCTGTTGAATGTCAGAGATACGCCAGTGGTAACATATAGGGCAGGATTGTTCTGGTGAATGTCAGAATACGCCGAGCGGTATACGAGGCAGGATTGTTCTAACTGTCCGGGAAATACGTCAAGGGGTAACCTTAGAGGGCAGGATTGTTCCTGGTGAATGTCAAGAGAATACGCCAGGGTAATATGGGGGCAGGGTTGTTCTGGCAGCTGTCAGAATACACGTCAGGGGTAATATGAGGGAGGCGGGATTGTTCCTGGTGAATGTCAGGGAAATACGCCAGTGGGTAATATGGGGAGGCGAGATTGTTCCTGGTGAATGTCAGGGGAATACGCCGAAGAAGTAGCATATGGGGGGCAGGATTGTTCCTGGTGAATGTCAGGAGGGATAAGTCAGGGGTAATATGGAGGGGCGGGATTGTTCCTGGTGACTGTCGGAGAGGGGGATACGCCAGGAGGTAATATGGGGGGCAGGATTGTTCCTGAGTAGCGAATGTCAGAAGTCGTCAGGAGAGGTAATATGGGGGCAGGATTGTTCCCTGGTGAATGTCGGGGATACGTCAGGAGAGTATATGGGGGCGGGATTGTTCCTGGTGAATGTCAGGGGGGAATACGTCAGGAGGTAATATGGGGGCGGGATTGATCCTGGTGAATGGCAGGGGGAATACGCCCGGGGGTAATATGAGGACGGGATTGTTCCTGGTGAATGTCAGGGGGAATACGTCAGGAGGTAATATGGGGGCGGGATTGTTCCTGGTGAATGTCAGGGGGAATAGGACTGGAGGTAATATGGGGGCGGGATTGTTTGTGGTAAATATCAGGGGGAATACGTCAGGGTGTAATATGGGGGCGGGATTGTTCCTGGCGAATGTCAGTGTAATGGGTTGAAATATTACGATATGCCAGTCGCTCTGTATTTCGGTGACTTGGACGGTAAGAGTTGTTTCCCCTCCACTGCTTGCAGACTGGTGAACTTTGCACATGCGCATATCGCTGCTTTTGCCATTTCCGCCTAACAAATGTGATTGCTGTGTAAACTCGTGGAGACAATCTTTGCCCGAAAACGGTAAATATTCATTGTTACATTACTTCCGCCTTAATGATAAAGATAATTGAACTTCTAGGGAAACAAGCGGAATGTATATCGGCTCGTGTAATGTCAGAAACTGTTTGAAATTACGATAGATTGTTGTCCCACGTTGTGTTATAGAGATCACGTGGTCGGATCGTATGGTTGTCGTATATGTACAACAACAACATGCCGTTAAAGTACTATTGGTGTATTTGATCTAATTGAGTGCTCGTACAAACATGTGTGATTTGTTTGACGTGAGATACCTATCTGTGACTGATTACACAATTGGTACAGTAGTGTAGAGAGATTTTGCAGAATTTTGAGACATTTGTGTTCCTTCATTTAGATATTTGTGTCAGAATTAATTATTGATATATTTTTGTATGAATCATGAATAGTTTTGCACGAGATTTGTAAAGCCAATTGTGCAGGATTTATTAAGGCTATTATGTGGAAATTATTAAATCATTTGTAAACCACTACAGGTATCTGGGGTGTGCATAGCCTGGTACACAGGGCCATTTGCAGTAACCTGCATGTCTAGCTGTGTGTAACTCTGGGTGAGTTATGGTGCATTATTATATTAGCTTTAATTTTAAATAAATAAAGCGTTATATTTTGCCTCATCTGCGGAACTCATGAACCCGTGATATGAATATTAGGGTACAGTGACTGACTGTTTACTTTAATTCAGCTGAATAAACTTATCTCTGAATTGGTTACCCTGTTCCTTATGGTATTAGATGGAAACTATTAATGGAATTATTTGCCAGTATTTCATTGAAGATAGTACATAAGATTATCATTGTGAATCATAATTGGGATTATGTTAATGTAGTACTGATGTTTCGATTAATTATTGATTGCCAATGAATGTAGTACTGATGTCCAGATTATTATGGAAGGCAAATAGATGTAATTCAGGAAAAGGTTTGAGATTAATAGTCAAGCGAGACTTTAAATTGTGATTGTATTGATCGTTCAGTTATCCCCCCTGATACAGAGATTGTATAATTGATGAGATAATAGCCAGAATTACCATGAATTACGTTAAATGGAATTGATAGATTTAATTTGAATAATTAATAATTCTGTCTTATTTTCATTTATTGCAGCCACCTGCTGCCCTTCTTTCTAGCTTCTTTCTAGTTTCTTATTGAACTACTATGTCTTGCAGTATACTGCTGCAGTGCCCTAAAGAATAAATTTTGTTAATGTGGAGATATGTGTGGACATTTTACATCCCTTTACATTTGGCGTCGCCGACAGGATTGGGCAGACATTAGTAGTAGTAGAAGGGCAGCAGGATAGAATATCACCATGCCGGGACCAGGAAATCCGAATCTCGAGGAGGAAGTAGATACACTGGAAAGCAGATTACGAGAGTTAGCTGTCACTGTGGGACAGCAAGCTGAACAGATTAAGAAGCAGGAAGCTAGGTCAGCTGTCCCCCCATCTGTTTATGTACCCCGGGACCGGAAGGTACCAGTTTTCACGGGTTTCCAAGAGAGAACATCCGATTTCACATTCGAGGAATGGGCAGAAACTGTTAAAAGTGCTTTTAGAACATGGCACATTCCCCCTCACGACCAGGCGGATGCCATATTGGACTTTCTAGGTGGACAAGCGCGTAAAACTGTTAAGTTAATGGACAGTAGGGAACGCGCTGAAATCGACAAAGTGTTCCATGTCCTTCAGGGAGTGTATGGTGACCGAGTGGCAGTCGGCACCCGTCTGAAAGAGTTCTATGACAGATCTCAGAGGTCACATGAAAGTGTGGGAACTTTCGCTTATGACTTAAAGGAAAGCATGAATCATATTACGCGTCGTGATAGAGAGCGGGTTCCAAACCCAGAACTGTCCCTCAAGGAGCAGTTTGTGAATGGCCTACGTGACACTGCTGTCCGAAGGGAGATCAAAATGAAGTTGAAAGAGTATCCTGACATTGCTTTTTCAGATCTGATGCAGTTAGCGATAGACTGGTCTGAAGAGGAAGAATCTTCAGCTGCTGTAGCCACTGGGAAGTGAAAACCCCCTATTTCCGCTTCTATCAGTAGTAGTAAAAGTGAAGATAGTGATCAAAATTCTAAACTGATGCAGGAACTGATCCACCAGCAGAGTGAGATTATTTCGCTTCTCAACTAACAGAGTAACGCAACCGGCCCTGGTAGTAGGCGAATACCAGCCCGGGATGAACATGGGAGATATCTTTGTTATGGATGTCAGAAACCAGGACATCAGAAGAAAAATTGTCCCTCTAGGCAGCCCAGAGGGGATTCATTCTACCGTTGAGAGCCGAACGGTAGAAGGAGGTGTAGGCTCCATACAGAGTGCAAACAACTTTTTGGACAAAACGATTGGGCCGTGCGCACTGGTAGAGGTGAAATTCGGTGGTGTACCGATGGAGTGCTTACTAGACACTGGTTCGCAGGTAACTACTATCAGTGAGACATTTTTCAATGAACACTTTAAGCCAAAAGGGGTAGTTCCGAGAGATGTAAGATATCTGCATCTGACTGCTGCAAATGGATTGGAACTTCCATATGTAGGTTGTATGGAGACTGACATAGAACTGTTCGGTAAAGTCCTGGTAGACCAGGCTGTATTTGTTGTTAAGGATAATCCCTCTGTTAGTTTCAACTCCGGTCTCTTGGGGATGAATGTAATAAGGAATTGTGGGAAAATTTCTTTTGAGGGCATGGGAAACTCTGGAAAACCACCTAATGTTAGAGCTGATCACATCAGCGCCATTGTTAAGGGTGCTGTTAGGGAACATAGGAGTCCAGATTTAGGGCCTCCAGGCCAAATTGGTTACGTCAAATTATCTAGCCATGACAGGGTTACCATTCCCAGCAAGAAGTGAAATTGTAATAAATGGTTACTGCAAGGCTGGGCAGTCTGGTAGTGAGTATGAGGCCATAGTAGAGCCTACTCCAGGTAGTCATCTGCCTGCCAATCTGATGGTGGCCTGGGTGTGTGCTACGGTAAGAGAGGGAATGGTGCCTGTACGACTGATAAATGTGGGTGAAACACCATTGCGCTTAAGACCACGGACACGTTTGGGATAACTTCAAGTGGTAAGTGAAATAGAGAGTCCCAATGTGCGTATGGAGGTACGAGACCAAGCTATTGAAATCAGTTTGACTGGAGAGGTTGGTGCTGAGAAAAGTAACCCCAGTCAATTCGATGTACGTGACATCCCAGTGAAGCTAGGAAATGTCCCTCTTACAGAAGAACAGGACAGGCTGAGTGAGTTGCTGAGTAGACACAAGGCTGTATTCTCTCAGCATCCAAATGATTTTGGACGAACGTACACGGTAACCCACCGAATAGATACTGGGGACCATCCACCTATTAAACAGAGGCATCGTAGAGTATCTCCTCACATCTTCAAGGAGTTTAAACAGCACATTGTCGACTTGGTTGAACAGGGAATTTTAAAGAAGAGTAACAGTCCCTGGTCTTCCCCTGCTGTAATTGTCTGGAAGCCGGATCAGTCCATACGCTTCTGCTGTGATTACCGTCAACTGAACAAAGTTACCCGCAAAGACGCTTTTCCCATTCCCCGTGTGGAAGAGTCACTGGATGTCTTGGGCAAGGCCAAGCTGTTTTCGTCGCTGGGCAGGTAGCCATGGGCAAGGAAGATCAGGCCAAGACTGCTGTGACAACACCGATAGGGCTTTACCATTGGACCCGTATTCCCTTTGGGTTATGCAATGGACCGGGAACCTTCCAACGGCTTATGGAGTGTTGTCTAGGCGACCTACAGTGGGAAAGCCTATTGATATACCTTGACGACATATTGATTTACAATCCCGACTTTGACACGCACCTACAGCGGCTAGATCAAGTGTTAACCCGCCTTGAAGAGCATGGTCTAAAGTTAAAGCCTGGAAAGTGTTACCTGTTCCAGAGTGAGGTAAAATTTTTAGGCCACATCGTGTCCGAGGAAGGGATCCGCACTGATCCTGAGAAGACTGAAGTTCTGGAAAGCTGGCCAGTCCCTAAATGTGCCAAAGACGTTCGGCAGGTGCTCGGCTTCATGGAATATTATAGAAGATTTGTCCCTGATTTCTCACAGATTGCGGCGCCATTGCACCGTCTGGTGGGGAAGCCCAAGAAGGGGGTGAAAAAGACACCTCCATTTCAATGGACTGATGACTGCCAAGCATCGTTTGATGAACTCCGTGATCGCTTGGTGAAAGCACCTGTACTAGCTTACCCAGACTTTTCACAGCCATTTGTCGTAACCACGGACGCGAGTCTCAGGGGACTTGGAGCTGTGCTGTCCCAGTATCAAGATGGGAGTGAGAGACCAGTGGCATATGCCAGTCGTGGATTGCGACCAGCAGAACGCAATGACAGGAACTACACTGCATTTAAGCTAGAACTTCTGGCTTTAAAATGGGCGGCTGCGCTCAAAGTTTACCGTGAGAACCGACCATAACCCGCTAAAGTACCTGAACACAGTAAATCTGGGTGCTACCGAGCAGATATGGGTGGCACAGCTAGCGGATTTCGATTTTGATGTTGTCTACAAGCCAGGAAGGATAAACACCAATGCGGACGCATTATCCAGACTCCCTCGCTCGTCCGAGGTCATGTCTGAGGACACCGATGAGGTGGTAGTCACAACTGCTGAAGTGGAGGCTTCGCTGTGGCCATTCATGAACAGGGGTATGCGGGACCCAGTAGATGATACTGTTTCCGTCCAATGTGGAGCAATTGACGGTTCGTTTGGACCTGGATATAGTCTTGAGCAGATCGTCCGCTTGCAGAACTCTGATGAAGTGGTTGGACGTGTTTTACACTACCTGAAATGCCGGAGAAGACCCAGTCTGCAAGAAAGGTTACGGGAGAACAAACAGGTTCAGAAGCTTTTGTCTCAGTGGGGGCGCTTACGATTGGATGTTGCCTTATTCCGTGTGTATCAGGACCCCAAGGATGGATCAGAACACCGACAGTTAGTTCTGCCCCAGGTTTTGTGGCGAGAGGCTTTTCAGGCGAAACACGACCACGCTGGTCACTTCAGTGATCGTAGAACCTTGACATCTATGCGACGCTGTTACTACTGGTCTACCATGACAGCTGATGTCCAGGAGTGGACAAAGACTTGTAAACGATGTGCACTTGGAAGGGATACCTTGCCGACACCTCACACTCCACTGGTTTGCATGAACTTTACAGCTCCCCTCGAGGCGGTAGCTGTGGACTATACCTTACTGGAGAACTCATCAGATGGATATGAAAATGTGTTGGTCATAACAGACATGTTTACTAGATTCTGTGTGACAGTAGCTACCAAGGATCAGACAGCGCCAACTGTGGCCGCAGCACTTGTAAAACACTGGTTTTCATACTTTGGATGTCCTGGTCGTCTCCACTCAGATCAAGGGAGAAACTTCGAAGCAACAGTAATCGCTGATTTGTGTCACTGCTATGGTATCGAAAAGAGCACCGTACAACACCGTACCACCCTCAGGGTAATGGTGGTTGTGAGCGATGGAATCGAACAATGCATGACATGTTGAGAGCTCTTCCGGTTGAAAAGAAAAAGAGATGGAGACAATACTTACCTGAACTGACTTTGGCGTACAGCAGCCATGTACATGCCTCCACGGGTTATTCCCCCTTTCATCTCATGATGGAAAGAGATGCCCGCCTATCAATGGACATCACGTTAGGATCTAGTGAGGATTCAGAGGAACCAAGTACGATGGACCAATGGGTTCACAACCATCACAACAGATTGAAGACTGCGTGTGATATAGCCAAGACCGCGTCCCGGGAAGCTGGGGTGGCCAGGAAACGTGTGTACGATCGGGTGGCCCCGGGTGCACTTATCAAGCCAGGAGATAGAGTTCTGGTACGGAAACAAGATTCAGGATCGCTGGGAAGCTGATGCTTACCTAGTGGTGGAACAGACAAATCCAGACTTACCGGTTTTTAGGATCCGTAAGGAAAGAGGCAAGGACACTAAGGTAGTTCACAGGAACCAGTTAAAGCCTTGCACTTTTCCCATGGAGATTCTTAGGCGGAGTGTAACGCGCAGAAATAACCGGAGCGCCACGGTGAACGATCCACCCCAAGATGAGCCAGCTGTGAGATGGTATGTCCCCACTTATCCAGTGCCTCAAGCTGGGCTAGACCAGGAACCTTTTGATGGTGATCATGTAACTTATCCAGTGCCTCAAGCTGGGCTAGACCAGGAACCTTTTGATGGTGATCATGTAACTCCAGAACCCATACCACCGTTAGCACCACCGACACAGGTCATTCCTCGTGAAGAGACTGTTGATGGACCTGAACATAACCTTTTGAGGAGATCCACGCGGACTACAAGAGGGATCCCTCCGACTAGACTACTTTTTAGTGTTGAAGCAAACAATAAGATAAATGAAACCCCAGGTATCCTGCATAGAACCATGGAGTGGTTCTCCACTTGGTAAACTGTTGACATTGGGACAATGCCAATTTCAGTGGGGAAGAATGTAATGGGTTGAAATATTACGATATGCCAGTCGCTCGGTATTTCGGTGACTTGGACGGTAAAAGTTGCTTCCCCTCCACTGCTTGCAGACTGGTGGACTTTGCACATGCGCATATCGCTGCTTTTGCCATTTCCGCCTAACAAATGTGATTGCTGTGTAAACTCGTGGGGACAATCTTTGCCCGAAAACGGTAAATATACATTGTTACATTACTTCCGCCTTAATGATAAAGATAATTGAACTTCTAGGGAAACAAGCGGAATGTATATCGACTCGTGTAATGCGAGAAACTGTTTGAAATTACGATAGATAGATTTGTAAAGCCAATTGTGCAGGATTTATTAAGGCTATTATGTGGAAATTATTAAATCATTTGTAATCCACTACAGGTATCTGGGGTGTCTATAGCCTGGTACACAGGGCCATTTGCAGTAACCTGCATGTCTAGCTGTGTGTAACTCTGGGTGAGTGTATGAGTTATGGTGCATTATTATATTGGCTTTAATTTTAAATAAATAAAGCGTTATATTTTGCCTCATCTGCGGAACTCATGAACCCGTGATATGAATATTAGGGTACAGTGACTGACTTATCTCTGAATTGGTTACCCTGTTCCTTATGGTATTAGATGGAAACTATTAATGGAATTATTTGCCAGTATTTCATTGAAGATAGTACATAAGATTATCATTGTGAATCATAATTGGAATTATGTTAATGTAGTACTGATGTTTCGATTAATTATTGATTGCCAATGAATGTAGTACTGATGTCCAGATTATTATGGAAGGCCAATGAATGTAATTCAGGAAAAGGTTTGAGATTAATAGTCAAGCGAGACTTTAAATTGTGATTGTATTGATACAGAGATTGTATAATTGATGAGATAATAGCCAGAATTACCATGAATTACGTTAAATGGAATTGATTGATTTAATTTGAATAATTAATAATTCTGTCTTATTTTCATTTATTGCAGCCACCTGCTGCCCTTCTTTCTAGCTTCTTTCTAGTTTCCTACTATGTCTTGCAGTATACTGCTGCAGTGCCCTAAAGAATAAATTTTGTTAATGTGGAGATTTGTGTGGACATTTTACATCCCTTTACACAGGTATAGAAAGATACCTCAAGCGAAACTCGTTTTTCTCCCTATTGGGTCCGGGGGTTTCTGCCTGTTGATATTTTGTTTTCAAACTAGATGTCAAATGGTTCGTTCTTGTCAATTTTGACAGTATATATTTTCGATTTGTGAAAATTTGATGAACATAAGGAACTCAATCCCGACTAGTTTTGGATTTTTCAAAACTAGATGTATAACGTTATAGGCTCGGCCATTTTTAATTGTCAAGGACTTCATAAGACTTATCCAGACATCCCTCCTGGGAAATTATTGAGTTTTCGGATAGATGCAAAACACTGCGTGATGGTGCTTTCTGCACAAAAGTGCTTTCTTTTGAAATTATTGGACCCCCGTTCCGCCGTCCCGGTAATGGTCCATGTTTAACCTCCCTAATCAATGGCGTACATGCTACAATAAAGCTACTGTAGCAGCACATAACTGAACACTGAAGCTTCATACGAGCACAATCCCTTGCACTAATAATTATCCGATTATCATCACCCAATTTATATAAATGGCCTACCTGTACATAGAAAGTGTTGATCCTTACACTCAGTGCCCGATACCAAACCATCATCCTGTAACTTTAAATCCTTTGTACGGGCATCATATCTCACGCGTATATGGAAAGCCATCAGATGACAGACACTCAGCCGAAATCCTCTTACAATCCATCCAGAACAACTTGATACTCAATGAGTCAATATATATATATCCCGAAAGCCTTCATCACAGACTATGTTTTCAGATCTAATGTGCATATGTATAAATTGGTAGAGAAGGAAAGATGATGGGTTGACCCAGTTGATCATGCTTTCGTTTTCAAGAAATCTTCTCTAAATCAATTTCATGATTGTCCAATCAACTAACTTAGAAGAAACCAATGACTCGCCATTCCTAGGAGGTCACGATAACAACCGAGAAAGTAACTTTGACTAAATTTAAGTTCAGGTTATCCAGCAGAAAAGCCGTTAAAGATGCTCTAACTCTGGGAGTCAATGTGACTCGTACCTGTAGTTGGCCCGACAGCAATACACTATAACAAATAATATATCGAAAATCAACCAACCTTCACATAATTAGTTATGAACAGAATTGACAAGAGTCATTGAAATTTCGATCACGGATATCTCATAACACCACCAAGAAAAAAAAATATTCAGCCCCAAAATACATTTTGCAGATAGGTTAATCTAGCAAATCACTGTTTATATGAAGATCTGGCTGAAGATCTGCAATTTGTCCTCAATGTAGTAACCCATGTTACAAAGGCTTGCGAGGGATCTTCACAGGTTTCACTTTTGCCAATCAGATTTGTATTTGGCATATGGGGACGAGACTAAAACATTTTGACCATTTCTTTGGGGAAGACAGAAAACAAAACAGCACAGCTGACAATTTTGTTTTTATCAAGTCGAAACATACCTATTTGTAACAAACTGCACAATTCTTATATATTTTTACAATAACAGTAAAGGTAGCAGCGATGTGATAGTAAGTGTGGATGTTAACTGGCACAATCGACTATAAACCACTTTCGATCATTGGAATTAACTGCATTTTACAAAGGATATTATGCGACATACATTAGGGAAATGCAATGTAGGTCAATGTATTTAATCGCATGTGCCAAAGCGTTGTAGCAAGGATGTCAAATCAGCAGAGCAATTTGCTGATACATGAAATGCTAGTATTTTGAGATTCAACACTGTGAAACCTGTATTTTCCAATACTGCAAGCCTTCCCGGCAGTCCAAAGTTGGTTATCATTTGATCCTAAGCACAAAAGTTCATTGTAAAATCAAAGTGATGATGTGAACTTCTGACCCATTCAATGGATTATCCTTATAACACATCATAATGATTTTACTCATGAGAAAACAATTCCACAGAACAGGACGTGGCTCACAGATGTCCTTTCATCTAGATATTTAGTAACCCGCGAAATTAACGCATATCGTTAATTGGGCTTTGTAGACACAATGGTGACTTACTGACCAAATAACTGACTTCTGCCCGTAATATTAAACGTTTCTGAACTATATATTGCATAGCCCACATAGTCAGGGTTCTTAGGGATTTTTTAGTTCACATTCTTCCAAAAGCATCAAATTTGGTCCATATGTCGCCCATACCATACTATTTCGATTTTTGACGGGCGCCAAGACGGGCGCCCCCTAGGGCCGCCATATTCGGCGAAATTCAATATGGTCGCCACCCGGGTTAGAGGTCAGCCGTAGTTAAATAACTAAAGGGGCTAGAAATATGAATAATAGCACTATTTAGTGGTTTTGGGGGTCGAAGAATCCGATTGTGATCTTATTTCAGCGATTTGCAGTCAAGGTAAGTCTTTAAGGTCACCCTAAAGGTCATTTTGGGGACAAATTCGCTATTATCAGTGGTTTTGAGGCAAAATATATAAACTGCCTCATTCTATTGGTTTCCAGGGTTGAGTAACCCGAATCTGGCCTTATTTTGGCGATTCGGGGCAATATTTCATTTGAGAGTCGCGATAGCGGTCATCCGAACCATAGGTCAATTGTAGGTATAACACCAAAAGAACCACAAATAATACCATGGAGGTTTGTGACATTCTCCGATTCTGATCTTATTTTGAAGATTTGAGGTCACCCCATTTTGGGGTCAAAGGTCAAAGATCATCAGTTACCAATAAGAATAATCGAACGAAGATTATTCAGGAACAAATTATATTAAAATACTTCGGAGATGACATCTGCTGACAAAATGCTATAACTATGCCGCTACGCCGCTATGTGTATTTAAATGTTCGAAATACAATACAAAGACCGCTTTAGCAACAATATACCAATGATTATTAGTACCTATACCTTCTGGCTTGCGCTCTCAAGAAACTGTGAAGTCGGGTCGCACCCAGTAAGGCTGTGGAAGAGGGGTAGTGCCAAGGATTTGACGGACCGAGATCGGAACAATTGGTATGGACTGGAATGTCACAATATTTTTTTCCAGTACCGAAGTCCACCAAAAGTTCCGATAGACCGAGGGTCTCCAAAGACCGAACATCGCTGTCCATCGTGCGAACATAGGCTGTTGTATGACCCTCCTCCGTGGCATGTGCTAGATGCAGGAGGACCCTGGTGTCCGCCTCGGAATGGTTGCACGGTTGAAGTATTGTGAGGTCACAGTAGTCCAGTAAATCTAGCGCATTTTTGGGGTAAACCCACCACAAATTGCAACAGAATTTATTTCACTGCTATGCATTTCAGAAAGGTCCCCAGAATAACATACTAAAAGTCTACAATCTCATATGCATGGGAAATATCATAAATTGAGGTATTTTTCGCGAAATTTCAGTGTTTACCTGTCTCTTGTTTCTATAAGAAAACCTTGTACTTGGTACTAAGCGTAGAAAAAATGGGACATTACTTACACTCATTCCATTCGTTATCATATCAAGGTTATACTCAACCTAAAATAATACCCTTGCACGAACATATTTATGGAGAAATTCAAAATGGCGGATGTATGGGGTCATTCTAAAACTGAACTTTTTAGCATTTTCATGACAGTCCAGGCAATCTATCTGCGTTTTTTTAGCTGGACCCAAAACAAAATGCAACAGAATTGTTTTCACTGGTATGCATTTCTAATAGGTCCCCAGAACAATATACTAAAAGTCTACCAAAATCTATTTGGTGGAGATACGATTTTTTCTAAATCAAAGATACACCATCATGCTTCATATAAGAAGGTAGAAAATATTGGTTTGTCTCTGAATAAGGACAGTTTATCATCCAGGAATCCAATCAATACATGATGATCTAGGATACATTACTCTATGGCGGTGAAAACATTTGCATTCCCAATGGATTTGCTCATAAAAGTAGATAGCAAAACGACAGTTCAGCACCAGGGTATATAATCATACACGGTAATATCCTGCCAGTTGGCATTATTTCCATTAGCATTGTTATCCGAAAGGGAACTGACAAGCTGTGATATATTTTCTTCCAACCTATGACAATCACAGACAATAGTTCCATCAACTTATAAAAATATAACTCTATTATCACAAGCACGTAGCAAGTGTCAGGTCCGACATTCAATAGTGTTTGTACCTTGCTGAAAAAAATGCAGCCTTGCCAATCAGGAGAGAGAGAGAAATTAGATTCAACGTCGCGTTTAGCAATAGTTCAGATATATAACGACAATCTGCCAAACATTTATGATCCATCACAATTGTTTGTAAGACAAATGTTGTTGATGAAAGAAGAATAATTATGCAGATCCTAATATATCATTTAATTATCAAACAAATGATACTTTGAATTATAGGCGAAGTTGACGGAATAACTTATCATGTTTCATTTTACATTCTGGTTCATGGTAACATTATTAGGGGAAGTGACTTCTCATACATATAGTTGATGTCTTTTATTGTTATTCCTCATGAACACTGCCATAAGTTGAGGAATATTTCACAGCACTATCAATCCCAATACCAGTCTCCACCAATGTCATTTTCAAAGGTCTGGGTTTGATGAGTTTGCACAGCTCAGTCGTTTGCATTCTCCACACACACTTGAACAATCCAGGCCATGATCCTTACAGGCGCATCTGCTTCAGCTGCAATCCTTTTTGCAGTTCCACCTGATAACCTCAAGCAACCCCTGAAGCTGGTGGCAAATCAGTTTTCACAGGGAGAAACCGATTGAATGTCCACTCCCATTTTTGTGGCTGCAATGGTTGGCCTTCCCCCCAAGTCAATTCCTTCGTCTGGTTTGCTACTGTACAAACATATAAGCGTTTTCTATGCTGCTGCAATAAATGACCTTCGTCGGGACTCCCATGACCTGGATGAACACTTCAGCTTGTTGGCGAAATAGCTCAGTGACAGTTGTCTTCTTCAAGGCAGCACCTTTGTCAATGCCATATGGTCGGAATACTGTGTCGCAGCCCAGAATGGCATGCATAAGCAACATATTTGTACAGACTTGCATCCGCAGCACAGCCTTTGTCTTCTTGACATTCCAAACTCTCCGGCCCCGCTAGTGACATGGTCATTGAGTCAAAGAAAGACGAATTCCTAGCAAACAACGTCAACAAGTAGCAGTTTATTACTCTTATGAGTGACCAGTTGGAAAGGGCGGGATGTTTCATATGCAGATGTTTTTATTGTAAATTACAAGCGTCTAGTCCGTCATTCATAATCCAGCCGTCGTCCATTAGAGAATATCCGCGTCCATAATCCAAAGACCTATTCCATTTTCCATATAACAGTATTAGCACCAAATTCAAAAAGACAATCATAGTATACATAAACATAGGCTTGTTTCCTGCAAGAGAGAAGCGGTCAACAGTTTTCAATGATGCCGGCAAGACATCATGATGTTCCAAAAATATCAAATCCGTATCGCTGATCAGTATTCTTAATCCATAATATTCGTTATAGACTCGTCATCTAAAAAAAGATGTATCTCAGTCACGCTTTGATTGTGACTGTTCATATGAGTACCATGAGAATCTTGAAGTACATGGGTTCATACGGCCCCTAGCCCCGGGTTAAGCGGAATTAGACACAAGTTACGAAACGTAGCGCCATAGATCTTGCACGCCGTTTAATCGACTGAAAGCATCAAAACTTTGGTTGGTGATGATATTGACCTGTTGGTTCTGCTCTTTTTTCGCGTAGACATGGATAACAATGACATCTACTTTCAGCCAAGAGAGAATGCAAAGAAACGGATAGTTTGAAATATCAAGAAGACAAAGGCTGTGCTGGGAATGTAAGTCTGCACAAATATGCTGTTTGTGCATGCCATTCAGGGCTGTGACACAGCATTGGCAAATGGGCGGCCGTAAAGAAAACAACGCTCAATGAGCTATTTCGCCAACAAGCTGAAGTGTTCAACCAGGCCATTGGGATTCTCGATGGAGGTTATCTATTGCAGGTGCTTGTGTGTTTATACGATGGTAACCCTGACGAAGCAATTGGCTGCATGAAATACAAGCGTTTCTGTGACAAAAACGAACCATATATGTGCAGGTACAAAACCTTCCACCAACATCAGCATCAGCTAAGTACAAAGGTTCGCGTGTTTAGAGTGGAAAGGTAAGACCATCCATTGCAGCCACAAGAATGAGGGTGAACGGCTTCTCTCTGTGAAAACTGAACTGCCACCAGTTCCACTGGCACTCTTTGAAATTATCAGGTGCAACTGCAAGAAAGATTGCAGCTGAAGAAGATGCTTCTGTAGGAGCATGGCCTATATTGTTGAAAATGTAAAATGAAACCTGGTAAATGGCATGGTAGAACATCAAGTTTCCCTATAATCTAGATTATTATTTGTTTGATAATTAGATGATAGAATCTGCATAATTATTCTTCTTTCGTCAAAACATATCTGACACACAATTGCGATAGATCATTAATGGTTTGCAGAGCCGTATTTTTCAACAAGGCGCATGTTACGATAATAGAGAGATATCTCCATGAGTGGGTTTGTGGAAATATTGTCTGTGACAGTTATCGGTTGAAGGAAAATATATCACAGCTTGTCATTTTAGTTATTTTTGGAGAGAATTCCTCTTTCATATGATTATGCTAATGGCACAAATGTTAACTGTCTGAATATTACCATGTATAATTCATATAGCCTGATGCTGAACTATCAGTTTGCTATCTACGCTTTGGGGCAAATCCACCGGGAAGACACAATTTTTCACCACCATGGCATACTGCACCCTGGGTCGTGTATTAATTGGATTTCTGGGTGATAAACTGTCCTTATTCACGGAAAAAACAATATTCTACCTTGCTTATATGAGGCATGATGGCCTATTATGCATTATAAAATGGCGTATCTTTGTTTTCAAAAAAAAGTCGTATCTCCACCAAATATATTTTGGTAGACTTTTAGTATGTTGTTCTGGGAACCTATTAGAAATGCATACCAGTGAAAACAATTCTGGTGCAATTTCTTTTGGGTCCAGCTAAAAAAACAGATAGATTGCCTGGACTGTCATGAAACTGGTAAAAAGTTCAGATTTAGAATGACCCCATACATCCGCCATTTTGAATTTCTCCATAAATATTTTCGTGCAAGGGTATTATTTTAGGTTGAGTATAACCTTGATATGATAACGAATGGAATGAGTGTAAGTAATGCCCCATTTTTTCTACGCTTAGTACCAAGTACAAGGTTTTCTTATAGAAACAAGAGGCAGGTAAACACTGAAATTTCGCGAAAAATACCTCAAATTTTAACTTGAAATTTAATATATTTCCCATGCATATCTGTTTGTAGACTTTTAGTATCTTATTCTAGAGACCTTTCGGAAATGCACTGCAGCAAAAACAATTCTGTTGCAATTTGTGGTGGGTCAAACCTCAATTTGACTGGACTGGACCTGTTGAAGAACACGGACTCAAAACGGGTACACAGAAGGAGCTTTCCGCTCATGTCAGTCTTGGAAATCTGTGTGCTGATGAATGAGAACGGCTCCTTGTTAACATTTTTTAAGAAGCCGCTGATCCATTCATACTTCGGGATTTTAGGGGTTCAGGAAAAAGTATTGTGGCATTCCAGTCCAAACCATCTGTTCCGATCTTGGTCCGTCAAAGTCCGTGGCACTACCTCTCTTTCACAGCTTAACGGGGTGCAAGACGACTTCACAGTTGCTTGGATGTGGTAAAACAACCGCATGGGCAGCCTGTACAAGCATATCGGACCCCACCGACACACTAGTGGCTCTCACGCATGATCTTGACACTCTCGAGTCCGTGCATATGGAGCTTATAGAACGCTTCATCGTACTAATGTACAGCAAGGGATGTGGTGCAGCCGGTGGCAATGAGGCCAAGCATCATCTCTTCACTACTGCAACCAGATCGCTGGATAACATCCCACCTCCCAAGCCGCGCTTTTGCAGCATGTGAAGCGAACGCTGCTGCAAGCGAGTTCCTACTGGAGTCGCTTCACTCCAGCAGGAAATCCCTGACTTCAGTGAGTGGAGCTGGCACAAAGATTGCACCAGTTCATGGCAACCGCTATGGGCCACGCTCAGCGACACTTCTACGGCATATGCCATTCTCATGCACTGCGGCTGACTCAAGGCATGCACGGGAAGGTGCAAATGCAACTGTGCCGATGTCCGATACACGACCCTCTGCAAATGCGAAGGCGGGTCCGTTAATAACGAGGGCGTATTATTTATTGCTGGCATCATAGAGCGCAAGCCAGAAGGCATAGGTAGTAAAAGTAATCATTAGTATACTGTTGCTTAAGCGGTCTTTGTTTTGTATTTTGAACATTTAAATGCACGTAGCGGCATAGTTGTAGCGTTTTGTCAGCAGATGTCATCTCCGAAGTATTTTAGTAACATTTGTTCCTGAATAATCTTGTTTCGATTGTTTTTAGTAGCAACTGTTGATCTTTGACCTTTAATTCTCAAATGAGGTGATCATGACCTCAAATCGTCAAAATAAGGTCAGAATCTAATTCTCCGATGCCACAAAGCCCTATGGTATTATTTGTGATTCTAGTCCTTTTGGTGTTTCCTATAACTGACCTCCAGGTGATCTCTGTTTCGGGTGACCTCTGTCGTGAACCTCACATGCAATATTGCCTCAAATTGTCAAAATAAGGCCAGATTCGGGTTACTCACCCCAAAAATCGATAAAATGAGTTAGTTTGTATATCTCGACTAAAAACCACTAAAAATGACGAATTTTACCCCAAAATGACCTTTAGGGTGACCTTGACCTCAAATCGTTGAAATAAGATCAGAATCAGATTCCCCGACACCGATAACCACTAAAAAGTTGTATTATTCATGATTCTAGCCATTTTGTTGTTTTAAATACGATTGACCTCTAACCCGGGTGACGGCCATAATGAATTTCGCCAATATGGCGGTCCCAGGGGGTGACTACCTTGGCGCCCGTCAAAAATCGAACAGGTATTGTATGAGCGACATATGGGCCAAATTTGGTGCTTTTGGAAGAATCTGAACCAAACAGTCCCTTTTATGCCCTAACATCCCGGACTAACACACAAACATTCACATGGGTTCATTCGGTCAAATGCCTCGTGTTAAGCGAAATCAGACACGTCACGAAACGTAACGCCATAGATCTTGCACGATACGCTCGTATTTGCTGTCAGCATGTAATATGTATCGCCAAATTTGAGAAACTTTGAGTGGAGGCGTTTGGTGGTATAGCCCTGTTTTATAAGTTTCTGCAACAATGTTTTGTGACGTTGATAACAATCGTCATATTTAACACAGGATCTTGCAAATCGTCTCTTCTGTCGCAAAGTCGACGAGAGAGAAGGCGCGCCCAGTTTTCATAGAGATATAGGTATAAATATGATGTGCCGTTAGAGCCATCTGTAGTTTCCTTCAAAACCAGTGAAGGCGGATATATGTCCTTAACTGTGTCATTCATATAACAATTATCAGCGGCGAGAAGATCGTCTATATAGCGTTTTGGGGCTGCGAAGTAACGGACTTTGAAAGGATCTGTTTTTGAAAGCATCTGCATCTATAGTCGAATTCATAAGAAAACAGATGCAGGTCGGCCAAAAAAGGTTCACAATTAGTATCTATTAGAATATCTATATACTGTTGATATACTGTTTTGACAGATCTCGCATAGATATTATTAATGAGAAATTCCAGCAGTGATATCCCTTGTATCATCCCATGAACATATACCTTGTATCATTGTAACTTAATTCCGATGGGCGATATCAATAAAAGCATGAATCTTTCAACAAGTGATTCAATGCAAAAATGGAAGGAGAATCGGGGTATTATCCTTCCGCTGATGCTAGGACAATAACGGTTCATGAATATTTTACTCACCCGAACTACTGTAGACCCATGTGCCTTCTTTCTCTCGATCATCCGCACCAAACCATACACCATAAAGTGTGTATGGCAAATCCTTGATAGTGTTGTAAACGAAAGCCTGCATTTCTCCCGAGGTTATTTCAACTAATTTCCCGGATCGGGATTCACAGTCTTTTTTCGCATCTGTCCAAAACTCTCTGACCGAAGGAAACTCCAGACATCTATTCTGAAAAATCCTGGTGGTATAGTTCTTCTGTATGACAGCATCGGGGCAATTGGAACTGGCTGAAACAAGATTTAAATTATATGTCATGATTATATATTAATGTCATCCGCCAAACCCATCAGGGTGATTTGAAGGAGGGTGGCGGAAGGGGGGCGGTGCGGCGCGGACAAGGGATCGCTTGTGTTCAGTTCCAGCTATTAAATTTCCCACCCAAACATCATCTTTTTATGCATAGTCCTGTATTCGCAATCGTTAACCAGGCCTGGGGGGGGGGGGGAATTCTTCACCCCCTGCCAAACTTTCTATACTGTATCCGGAACAACAAATGCTTGAGGGCTGACACTTCGTAGTTTATCATATTGGGGTCATTATGAGCCTATTTGCATAACCCTCCGTACAGAGGATCAAGGGTTAATTCAAAATAGCGACCATGTGTGGTACCAGAAAAGTGAAATTGTCGTAATTTTTCTTCAAAATTCTTCCTTTTATGTGAGGAAAAGGCGGCAAAAGCTTTATTATTTCACATCATATTTGTATTTACTAATTTATCATGCAGCTTTTCCGAAGAAAACACAGAAATAAAAAAACCGAAATATCGCCCCAAAAATGTCTCTTTGAAAATGACGTCAAGGTGACGTCACCATGGCTACCATCATGAATTTTTTTACATTTTCTAGCAGAGCCGACCCAAGGGAATTGTGTGGTTTCAGTCCCCTACCTCTAAGAATGAGATAAATATTTGGCGGGGCGGGGCGAAATGCCGTCTCTCTCCAGGTCTGGACAGATGCCAAATCGCCCAGGCCAGATAAGGTTATTATTCCTCTACAACGGCGATTTAGGAGTAGAATGTAAAAGGGGGGTTCGAGCACGTGGAAGCCATGGACGCCGATGACGTTCAAAAAAATAAATAAAATAAAATAAAAAATAGGTCAACTATTTGATATACAAATACGGCGGTTTGATAGTGAGTGTCCGCCCCAATTAACCAGCTAAGTACCGAAGTCGTGTTGATTCCTATGTTGATACTGTTGTATTATACTACATATATCCGGTAAATTCCGTAATTATGGCCCTAGGGCGTACAAATTTTGTTTTGGAGTTTTTTTTTTACGATGTTTGTCGAATTGTCTATAAATTACCCATGGCGAAATCTCGGGAACTAAGACGGATAGAGACTCGCGGCTTACGGCGTCGCATTCCTGTCGTATAGATGCACAATAAAGGCCGAATACAATTTGATCGCCCGACGGTAATTTTCGCCGCAATTAGACGATAATCGGTGTCACGTGATTCGGACCATTTCTCGGGAAATAAGCGACATACGCGCACGCGGGTTGTGGCGTTGTATTCCTCGTATCTAGGTCTACCGTGAAGCTCCTATACAAATTTATCGTATCTCCGTAAGTTTCGCCTCTATTCGGCGCCGAAATATGCTCTGTTTACTTACTTAACCGGACATGGAATGCGTCAACGCGAAAATTAGGTCGACCGAAAGTGACGTCGATAAAATAGGAAAGTCTTCATAAATGCGGTCATTTGACAGTCATACGTCATTATCACCTCAACATTTCATATATAAGGACGAATTGCCTTAACGTATCCTACTGTCGCTACTATTTGAACGCGTCACCAATAGCACGACGGAAGAGGTCCACCGACAAGCAATTCGCGAAAATCTTTTGATTCTCATCAAAAAGATAACATGTGTGTCCGCAATATGTGATTCGCTAAGACGAAATACGATACTAACGCTGGAAATGTACGAAGACATCATACCTGAGAAGACAACGAGTGGTCGAGTGCGGCATTTGTTGAACTTGATACCTAAACGAGGTCCGAAGGCCTTTTATGCGTTTGTGAAAGCTCTACAGAAGACTGGCAACATTGCATTAGCCCATCTGCTACAGCCTGAACTTAAGAAGACTTCTATCGTTGATGTTGAATACATCTTCATGACTGGGTTCCATTTGGGATACAATGTCTTCGTCAATGTGGGAACCTCTAATAGAGCACGCCTGCAAATATATTACCGAGAGTATAGATGTAGCCGACTCCGACCCTTTGCTCCATATAAAAACCGTACGTTTATCGCGGGAGGGTTGGATGAAGTTGACGGACTATATCGTTACGATCGACGACCTGATAGTGAAACGCGTAGTCAATGCCGAACCTTTACCGTTGTCAGAAAACGTGTACTTGAGTTACAGCTTCTACCGAGGACACGGTAAAATTCGTGCTCGTCGTTGGAAGACGGAGGAGAATAGACACAACAAAATCCATCCAACAAAAGACGGACAGACTTTGGACCTGACTATGTGGTCAAATGTGAAAAACTGTGTGGAGGACGTTGAGAAAGCCTTGAACGTTATCCGTTACGCGAGTGAATATATGATAGACGCTGAGACGGGGTCACGATAATGGAGAATGAACGAGTACCAGTGAAATGACTGCATATATTTTTATGTTCATCGACTCGTAAGAGGACGATACATGCAAAGAACATGAAACCATATACTTGGACAATCTGTGACATTGCTTGAAAAAGGGAAAATTTGCATTTATATTTCGTGGATAAATAAAAAATGTCAAAGTATATCATAGCCTTGTCTTTTTATGTACTCTTTTATGGGGAGGAGGAGGAGGAGGAGGAGAAGGAGGATGTGTGTGCGTGTGTGTGTGTGGAGGAGGAGGAAGTGGAGGAGGAGGAGGAGAAATTATATGACTAGTATAGAATAGAGACAAAGCAATACGAAGATTACTAAATAATCGCTTTATTCGTCAACTCATAGCACTGCACAAATAATGAGAGAAAACTGCTTATATGATTATATCATTTCGACATCTAGCCTTCCATTCAATGTTTATGTACGAATATTTCCACTGGGGCCTTTATTCGGAGTCCTCGCTATCACCGTCATCAATCAACTGATCGAATAAGCATTTCCGCATCTTAATCGTCTGTCTGCGTGCTTCCTCGTAGTCTATGTCGTATATCGTTTGCAGACGCCTCGCTGTAAAGTCTGGATTATGAATGACGGACTAGACGCTTGTAATTTGCAAGATCTCGTTATGAATATAATCGGTTTGTAGCTTTTGTATGTTCACGACGAGATTGTAGTATTTTTGACGTAAAGTCTTCATCATCGTTGGAGTATAATCCTCCATAGCATTTGCACCAGACTCATCCTCGTCGTAACCTTGGCTTGTATATCGCTGTTTTCTCTCGTCAATGTCAACCCTACAATCTCTCGCGATAGGTTTACCGAACATGTTTTCCACGCGTTTTATTTGACCCATTTCCGGAAGTGGGTAGGTAAATCTATTTCGTCATCTGAAGGGTATTTTCTCTTTCGTCGTTCCATTTCATTCCCGCTCCAATGGATCATCTACCTCTGCTGAGACTCATCATTTTCATTCCGTTTGAACCACGGTGCATTCATCTTCTTATATAATCCCTCTCCCACTTGTTCATTCCTCTTAGCGGACCATACCGGATCGTGGTATGCGTTGAATTTGAGTTGATGGATTATGAATTAGGGCTGGACGAGGTGGCAGTTGTTCTTCTTCTTTCACGCGTTCCTCATCGCCTGATATTACATTGGTAGACAGTCTGTCTTTTTTCCGCGGTATGGGGGTTTAAATCGATTAACAGATATCCGTACGGACGAGATGTGGCTTCGTGAAATTTTACCATGAAATGTGTCGTATCCCGAGGAAAGATCCGTTTCCCGAACGTGCTAATTTGCTGTCTATCAATAGGATTATTGAATAGAACGAAATACTGGCAGTTTAGCGTGATATCTCGAGATGCCTTGCCTTGAGGGAAGAAATTCTGAGTCAGATAAATTATGGACAAATTTCTGTTATGCGACCCTTTGGTGAATAGGTCGGTAACTTTTTCTTCGCGCTTTACCTCACCCATCAAATTGTCCAGAACAATAACGGTGATTTGATCGGGGTCGAAGTAACACGCTTCGCCTATGTCATGGGGTATGCCGGGGAGGAAGTTTACATTTTTCAGACTTGTAGATTTATAGGCTGACTGCCATTGACTGTAACACCATACTATGCGTGTTGGAGAGGGATCGATATTAGCACATTCCAAAAATTTCATTACCCATGATGTCTTCCCACAACCAGTCGGGCCGCTGACGATCATAGTAAATGGATGTTGTGATGCTCTTGAAAGAGCCATAGATGAAGTCTCGCGAGTATGTTTATACGGATGTTCTGCCATTATCCCCTGTTGGTGTATAAGTTGATGTCTCATCAGGTTATCTAGACGCGAGAATGTTTTCTGACACACCGTACACTTGTTTGTCATGTTGACGCTTCTCTGCCAAAACGTAGATTAATTCTAATATCATTTCTCTCTATATTTTATACTTTACGGTATATCCTTCTCCTCCTCCTCCTCCTTCTCCTCCTCCTCTTCCTCCTCCTCCTCCCCTTCCTCCTCTTTCCGGGTTCCCTTTACTGGCACTTGCACGCTTACTTTGTGACGCTGTCTACAGAGTTCTGCTTTAGCCTGCCCTACAACTTGCTGTGCCGGTGAAATTATTTCAACTGTCATTTCTCTTGTACGTGATTTGTTAGTCGAGTTCACTGTACCGTTGCCTTGTGCAATATTAAGAGAGTTTGAAGGAGAATGCACTCTCTGTCCCCCAATCTCACAAATTTCCTTCTTTAGGTAAGCTCTACTCTGGTTTCGATAAAATTTAATCCACATATCTACATAGCCAAGATTGTCTTCTGCCGACATGATAAAGCGACAGTAGTGATGCGTTCATCGGTTTTCAAAGGAATGCAAAAATTTCTCTCATAGAGTTATGATATAGGTATGACAACATGGAATGTCGTAAAGAGGTGTTTGACGAGGTATGGCGGACACACAGTCTATACAACGGTATAAGTTTCGTCTCTAGGACGATTCTCGGGGAATTACAGGAATCTTTATTGGGAATGGACATTTTCGGAGCTTTGAAATGCCACATGCAAGGTCAGCAGATTCTTGGCACGGGTAGTTGTCGGCCTGCACCATGCAGGGTGATTATTACTGCGGGTGGCCGAGCTTACATAGATACGATATGTTTGACTGGCACACAATTGGCAAATTTAATGGGTATACAACTGAACATCGTACGTGATAATACCAGTTAATAAGGGTATACACAACTCGATGTACAACGAACCGATGCATTCACTTATTACACGAAACCTTCTCCTGTTTAATACATAATTTAAAGATATCATCTCGAGGAACGCGATGGAACAAATGGCCATTTCGTATCTACATTCTCTCGGCGAGTATCGTAATACACTGTTTGCAAACCCTTATCCATAAGACAAACACAACGAAGAGCAGAATAAAGTTACTAATAATTCTAATAGATACACCGTAATCGAACGCTGTATGCATACAGAGATATAACAATAAATAGACACATATATATATTTGAACGAGAATTACCCGTAAATTTATGACACGTTAAAATGATGCATAGACCCAGATATTGATAATGAAATAAAGCCTTTCTTTCAATGTTCAGAGTGTTGTTTTTTGAACAGCAGTCAATTTGTCCATCTGAAAACGGATTATGACTTTATTATTCATCTGAACGTTATGCAGTCCCATATATGAATGACGAAATAAAACCAGTCTTTCTTCCAATGTTCACATTGTTTTGAGTTTTCACCAGTCAAGTAGTCGCGCCCCCATAGGATTGCACGTGCCACAATCCAACTGTTCGATTTGGTTGTGATGTAAAATGTGGCACATAGAGACGCCGTCCACTTCATCGCATGAATATCCACCATTATCATTCACCAAATTCTCGCTCGGTAGATCACTCACGGCAGACCCAACTGGTCTAGGTGGGAGAATTGGTCCTGTGATAGACTTGTTGAATTCGTTTTTGATGGGACACTGTTCTATTTCAACCATGTTGATGTCAATGATAGGAATGAGTTTTTTCAACATATCCCAGCCTTTCGTGTTCAGCTTGTGTCCATTCCGACCTGGTTTCAACTCGCTGGTTAGTGATTTCAGGTACCACTCTCTTTATGTGGACGAACCATTCCCCTTCATATGCTGCAGTGCTAATGTATATATTATCTTGTATCTTGAATGCAGTTTCATCCGTCTCTTTAGCCTGAATCATTCTATCCACTCTAGGCAGGAATTGTTTGAATGAAAACCACCCATCTCTCGTCAGTCGTATGGCAACACCATAAGGTTTTATAATGTGCCCATTATGCCGTATACGTTGAAATGTTACTTGAGGAGAATTTCCTTCACCGCTCACTAGAGCGGAAAGGTTACCCATTAGTCGATACATATTGGCTTTTACAGGTGCGACAGTCGTAGAATAAAGTGAGAAGCACATGAGAAGTCTTTATATACGCATTGGCTATTTTATCAGTTGACCATATGACACTTGACGACACCTCGACCTACTAACCTAGTTACAAATACAAGCGTCTAGTCCGTCATTCATAATTCAGCCGTCGTCCATTAAAGAATATCCGCGTCCATAATCCAAAGACCTCTTCCATATCCATATAACAGTATTCGCACCAAATTCAAAAAAGACAATCATACTATACATAAACATAGGCTAGTTTCCTGCAAGAGAGAAGCGGTCAACAGTTTTCAATGATGCCCATCGACCTACTTCCCTGATTATATTAGGTCATATGACGATATAGTGACCTATTGCTGGGAGCATAGTAGCCTACTTGTGGTGATCTAATGACGTACTTATGGTGACTACTTACTTATGATGACCTAGTGACCTACATATGGTAACCTAGTTATGGTGACCTAGTGACCTTTTTTAGTGACATCATCGGCTTCCATGTCTTCCATGTGCTCGAACCCCCTTTTACATTCTACTTTTAGGTTTGCATGTACTCGCGTGAAATAACATTGTTCCGTAGTTCAGTAGTTTAGTAAAGTCTTCGCACCTTTGCTGTCCGAACATTAACTGGGAATTTTATCTTGTTGGGAGAAATCGACCCGACACTCATCAAAAAGGAACTTAATTAATGACTTAACTTCAACTTCAACTTCAACTTTATTTCCACACTGGTCACAATTTGTGACATAAGTGGTAAAAATACGTACATACATTTCGTGCGGAGGTGGTCATTTATCAATACAGCGGTTACGTTAATACAAATACAATACAATTTGAATATACATAGTTTACACAAGTACTTTACAACGCTCAAAAGACACTTTTTTCATTCACTTATGTACATATATGCATTATGCGAAACATGCTTCCAGTTTATACATACATTCTGCACAGTCTCCAAGTAGTGAAAGGTTAGACAGATTATTTTTTTTTGACAAGTGAATTGATAATTATAGCACGCATAGCGTGCACTGTTGCTTTCGTCAATATAGATAATAAATATAGATATTTATATGGTATACACACAATTAGAAAATAGTTGTTGCGCATATTCGACTAAGGTCATCAAGCCATCATGCTCCTCCGCTGAATGGTATAAGTTCTCGTTTGAAGCATGGTTGCACAGTACGTTACGAGAGACGAAAAATCAGTTTGCAACAAAACATATTATGGCAACCAGCGATCGTCCGAGCCTTCTGGGATACGGCGAGAGACCGCATGACAAAGCTAAGGGACGTTGTAGTCTAATATCCATATTTTTGAAAGGGTTTAGTTTTCGGTTTCTTGGTCTCCCCGGGGTACTGACATCATCCCCCAACGACAGTTTCCCCAGCGACAGTTTCCCCAGCGACATTTTCCCCCACGACAGTATTCCCACACGACATTTTCCCCAGGCGACATTTTCCCCATCCTAATATTACGTGCTGTAATAATTACGATCTGCCGACAATCGCAGTCGCGGTCATTCCCCACCTTAAATGTTTTATTTAAGTTTGCACGTAGGAGAGTTCTAGGAATTCAAGGGAGATTACTTTTTAGTTGAACATCGGCAGATGTATGCAAACGTGGCTTGTTTTCAAGCATAATAAATAAAAATGGATTATCAATTACAAGCGTCTAGTCCGTCATCCATAATTCAGCCGTCGTCCATTAGAGAATATCCGCGTCCATAATCCAAAGACCTATTCCATATTCCATATAACAGTATTAGCACCAAATTCAAAAAGACAATCATAGTATACATAAACATAGGCTTGTTTCCTGCAAGAGAGAAGCGGTCAACCGTTTTCAATGATGCCGGCAAGACATCATGATGTTCCAAAAATATCAAATCCGTATCGCTGATCAGTATTCTTAATCCATAATATTCGTTGTAAAGTCGTCGTCTAAAGAATGATGTATCTCAGTCACGCTTTGATTGTGACTGTTCATATGAGTACCATGAGGATCTTGAAGTACATGAGTTCATACGGCCCCTAGCCCCGGGTTAAGCGGAATTAGACACAAGTTACGAAACGTAGCGCCATAGATCTTGCACGCTGCGTTCGTATTTTTTTATCAGCATGCGATATGTATCGCCAAATTTGAGAAACTTTGAGTGGAAGCGTTATGTTATGTTCCGTTTTCTGGCTGTTGCGCCGCCGGATATCTGAATTCACTTACCATGCGAGCGGCCATCTTAATATTGGACGAGTAACAGGTGTTTTCTCGAGCCACACTTCACAGACGTGCCGTGGAGTGATCCAACTAGTTTCATATCGTAAAATGACAGGATTGTATCACCCGTAGGTTAACGCATTAATATTAATTATGTTATAATGAATTCATCGAATAAATGCCCTTTACTACTATTTTTTTTTTTTTTTTTTTGAGAAGTGGTGAACTGTCTTTATTTTAACCGATTAGACTACCTGGCATAACAATGGTGCATCAGAGGAATATACATATATGATTAAACGAATATACATGATATCAGAAATCGATGTACAACAGAGAAGCTTCATTCTACAACACCTGTTCCGGCGGCGCATCTGAATTCAGTAAACATGGGAGCGGCCATCTTGATATTGGACGAGTAACAGGTGTTTTCTCGAGCCATACTTCACAGACGTGCCGTGGAGTGATCCAACTAGTTTCTTATCGTAAAACGACAGGATTGTTCGTGGTTAACACATTAATATTAATTCTGTTATGAAGAATTCATCGATTAAATGTCCTTTAGTACTATTTTATTATGGCTGAGAGAACAAATCGATGAGCATACATGATCAAGTTATTCACCTGTACGTCTGCAGCTAAATGTTTGTGATTTAACTGCGAGAACAGTAAAACACGCGGATCAGATCTAGGCTTAAATTACAATGACACACATCAATAAAGAAATAGTGGCTTGATGATGGGTCCCATATAATGCCACAGCGCGAACTCTTACATCAGGCTATATGAAGTGACTTAATACATCAACCAGAGAACATTACTTTCAAAGTCCTGGTTGGACATGCGGTTCATGTGCACATTTTGCCAGCAAGCACTTAACTTCCGGCTAACCCCACACTTTCCAGATGGGTCCTTGCGCGAACTACATTAGTCAAACCTTTAATGAAAACAAACAAATCGACGTTTTTTAAACCATAATGGTGCATCGTGACCTGTATTCACCAGTTGCACACGTAATCGGCTTGTAATACGCAGATTATAAGCTACAAACGTTTCCGCCGGCATTGATGCATCTGCATCAATAAGTTTTCTTGTGGCTAAGAATGTTCTGGTGATTTGCCCCTTTCATATCATTTTCTATTGGATCCAAGGAAGGACACTTAACACCAATATGGAGAATAATGTCCTAGCTGGGTTGAAAGATCGGAGCCGGACACTCTTAGCCACCGGACATTCTTAACCTCCACACCCGTACTAACAATAGCCCTTCTGTACTTCCAACAGCAGAGAGTACCGCTGGGAGCACTATCGGGTGTATACCGTGCACATGGCATATCATTTTTTTTTAAGCGATATTTAATTGTCTTAGGTCAATATACTCAAAAAATATATATATATATATATATATATATATATATATTTTTTTTTAATTGAATCAGTACAGTGAGCTCTAAATATAATTCAATCAGTACAGTGAGCTCTAATATGATGCAATCAGTACAGTGAGCTCTAATATAATTCAATCAGTACAGTGAGCTCTAATATAATTCAATCAGTACAGTGAGCTCTAATATAATTCAATCAGTACAGTGAGCTCTAATATAATTCAATCAGTACAGTGAGCTCTAATATAATTCATTCAGAGTACGGTAAGCTCCAATATAATTCACTCAGAACAGTGAGCTCTAATATAATTCAATCAGTACAGTGAACTCTAACATAATTCAATCAGCACGGTGGGCTCTAATATAGTTCAATCTGTACAGTGAGCTCTAATATTATTCAATCAGTACAGTGAACTCTCGAATGATCCAATCGGTAAAGTGAGCTCTAATATAATTCAATCGGTACAGTGAACTCTAATATAATTGAATCAATACAGTGAGCTCTAATATAATTCAATCTGGACAGTGAACTCTAATATAATTTAATCAGTACGGTGAGCTCCAATATAATTCAATCAGTACAGTGAACTCTAACATAATTGAATCAGTACAGTGAGCTCTAATATAATTTAATCAGTACGGTGAGCTCCAATATAATTCAATCAGTACAGTGAACTCTAATATACTTAAATCAGTACGGTGAGCTCCAATATAATTCAATCAGTAAAGTGAGCTCTTTGTTGATTGAAGCAGTACTTAACTTATATACATAGACAAGTTTAACTGAAACATTTTTCATGCTGACACGAACAGGACAACACACACACACAGAAACACACACACACGTGCCGCTGCATCCACAATTACAAAAAAAAACAATTTTGGAAGAAACGACATTTCACCGTACGCTATCTCCACCGAACTGATAAAAATAAAAGGAAAAGATATATTAAGTCCATTATTCATAAGATACCAAAAGGTTAATACTGCTTAGAGGTTACGTTAGGGGACCCCACTTCTGAGCGAAGATAGAGAGATTCTTATTTTTTGTATAGATATACCTCTCAATATCTCTGGTTCTGATCACAGTGTCCATTAAACCATCGAAAGCAGGCTTCAGATTGTAATATCTACATCATTCTGTATATATATTGTTTACCGAGTAACAGCAGGTGATCGTTAAGAACAGAACCTGTATTACCCAAGATTACTTGGGATCCGGACGGCGCCTCCATTTGAATTTCTATTTCATTCGACCATGTATGAAGATTTCTCCAAATTACTTTCGATGAATACATTCGTAAAACAAATGCAGGATACTTTCTTTCTCTTGGTTACAGAAGGTACACATATCGGTATCGGTTTTACCCCATAATTTTAATAGAGAATTGGTTACAAGTATTCTGTGAATGATTTGGTATTGAAAATATTGTTGGGTGGTGTCCATTGAGGTACTATAGATGCATCTGTATATTGAAGTCCAAGGCAATTCTTTTGAATTTAGTTCATCTTCCCATTTCTCTTGATTTCGTTGCGGTTTGATTTCAATCCTTTTAATAAGTATACTGTAAATAAATTTTAAGCATGTTTGATTCATTAATCGTCTGTATACTTCTCGTTGATTCCTAATATTTTTAATAAAAGTACCGTTTTTTATATTTCTACGTTTTCATTCGATATATTGTGAATTATTGCACAATGGAGGATGAAATAGATAGGTTTGATTCCAAATTTAGTCTGGAATTCATTGAATTTTAAAAAACGTGTACCATCCTCATTTAAGAGATCAGTAATATAGGATGCACCCACATCCACCCAGCGGCGTATATCATTCCACTCTGATATCGGAACAAGGTCAAACAGAAGATTGTTGTAGTTCTTGTCTTTTGCTTCGTAATATTCCACACATCCTGCCCATGATCCGAGTGTGTCACACCAGAACGGTTTTTTTATTTGTTTTTGAACTGCATATATGCTTGCAGAATCTAGACTCCAAACATCATGACCAGCAGGCCGCAATATGTTTTTTACCAATGTCCCAAAAATACCGTCGTCCTCCACTACTCTCTTTACCCACTTCACCTTCAGATATGATGCAAAAGCTTGAAAATTTATCATAGCCAATCCGCCTTCTGTTTTGGACATAATGATTGTTTTTCGTTTTATTTTGTCTTGCTTACCGTTCCATATGAACTGGAAAAGGCTTTTTTCTAAGTTTGCTATATAAGTTTTATTTGGGTTTGGTAGGACTGAAAATAGGTGTACTAAAAGCGGAAGAACATGTGTTTTAATAACTGTAATTTTGCCTACAGGGGTCAGATTTCTTCTGAACCAGCTTCCTAAAATTTTCCTAATAGAGGTCATTTTATCGTTATAATTTTTTTCAACAGTATCATCCATGTTGGGGTAAAACCAGATACCAAGTAGCTTAAATCCTCCTGGATCCCAGTTTATCCTGTAATGAGGACATAATTGGACAGTACTACCTTTTTTCTGGCCTATCCACACTGCGATTGACTTATCTACGTTGAGATATAATCCAGATGAAGAAGAGAACTTATTCAAGAGACCCATGGCTGCTTCAAGACATTCCGTCGAGCCGTCGAGAATCAAAGTAGTATCATCAGCATATTGCTGAATTTTTACCTCCGTCGATCAGACGGAGGTCTAGGAACGCAACGTGAAATCTCCCGATAAAATAATTGTCCTATGGGGAACCCGGGACTCATAGTATTTCCAATAGGGATCGTCATGGTTCCCGACGAAATCTTACACTTTTTCTTTGGACACTTTTGAAATAATGGGGTTCCCCATTGCAATGCATTGCAGTGGGCCTTGCTTCTGTAGTCGGGTTCCACCTCAATCTCGAATTGAAACTCACAGCGAGGCTGAACCCAAATCGCTGAACCTCAAACGACGTTGCCAAATCAGGCCAGATTTCCCATCAATTTTCTCTCCCCCCCCCCACCCCTTTGGCTAAACTACACCCGTTCTATTCCTCTTTTCCCCATTAAACGAAAGCTTGTGAAAATCTAGGAGGCAGGAAATATTCCCTTTCCACCAGCAAAGACGTTATTAGGCTCTATTTCCCGAAATAAAGTTTACGGTGGGGAAGGTCACCAAGGTCGCGCAAACCAAGACATGTTGTTGTTTTCCATTTCCGGGTTTGTATTTTGAGTCATTTCTTGTTTCCAAGAGTGTTTCATTACTCCAGATCTATGCGAACATGTTCTATGACATATCATGTTCTAACGCAGGTCAGTCTCGTTCCATCGAACTATAGCCAATTAGTCGTTAAATCAATAACCGAACAAAGGGGGCGTGGTCCATATACTTGTAATGTTGTGTAAAACTGTAAAATGCATGTTTTATTTTTCGTTTATTTTTTATTTTGCTGCATGTTTGGGCGCGGAAAAAGTATCCGTCATCTTCCACTGATATATAACGTAGATGGCAAACCTGTCTCATTGTCTGTGAAACCCAAATTGTATGAAAATTCAATGCAAACAACATGTGCTATTTTTCTTTGTTTTTATTCAAAATTCATGTTTACTTTTGGGTCAAATTTATATTTCCATGCTTGATTGAGACTGGAAATGCATTGAAACTTCCACCAGCATATCCCATAGCCCATAAGACTTTTACGTGGTCTGCCAAATCAAAATTGTGCGATTTATCAACGCGCAGCACATGTACCAAATTCATGTATTTATTATGTAAAATGCAGGTTTGCTTTTTTCTGCAAATTCATATTTCCCTGCCTGTTTCAGATTAAAAAACCGTTAGCAAAGTTTTGATAACATGTGGCGTAGATGATAAACCTGTCGCGTAGTCCTTGAAATCCAAATTGTGCAAAAATTCAACGCAAACAACATGTACAATATTGTAGCATTTTTGTGTAATAGTCATGTTGATTTTTGGGTCAAATTCATATTTCCTTCCTTGCTTGGGACTGGGAATGCATTGGAACACTTCCGCCAACATGTCCCGTAGTCCATAAAACTTTCACGTAGTCTGCCAAATCAAAATTGTGCGATTTATCAACGCGCAGCACACGTACCAAATTTATGTCTTTGTTATGTAAAATGCAGGTTTGCTTTTTTCTGCGAATTCATATTTTCCTACCTGTTTCGGACTGGAAAACAATCAATAAAGTTCCGCCAACATGTGTCGTACATGATAAACCTGTCACGTAGTCCGTGAAATCCAAATTGTGCGAAACTTCAACACAAACAACATGTACTATATTGTAGTATTTTTGTGTAATAGTCCGGTTGATTTTTGGGTCAAATTCATATTTCCCTGCCTGTTTCGGACTGGAAAACCATCAGTAAACTTCTGCAAACATGTGCTGACTGCCCATAACAGTATCATGTAGTTCACAAGCCAAAAAACGTGTGATTCACAGCAACATGTACAATGTCATATATGGCATGTTTACTTTTGAATTAATTTCATATTTCCAGTCATGGCATTTACCTGGAGAGCACTGAAAAACTTATGCAGACATGTGCCGCTGCCCAGTCCACAGACCACTAATCCTGCAATTTACAGCGACATAGCACATATACATGTACAATGCTTTGGCATCCCTTACCGAAATAATATTCTTCTGGCACACTGGTTGCGGCAAGCTTGCCGCAAACTTTCTGGCAACCTCACCGCACACAGTGTGCCGGAGAGTTTGCGGCAACCTTGCCGCAACAGAGTTTTTCACATGCAAGTGAGCTTTCCGGCACACTATACAGATTGCGGCAAGCTGGCCGCAAACTGCTTATGTATTCCGGCAGCCTTCTGGCACACTCTTCCGGCAGCCTTCCGGCACACTCTTCCGGCAGCCTTCTGGCGCACTCTTCCGGCAACCTCACCGCGCACTCTTCCGGCAACCTCACCGCGCACTCTTCCGGCAACCTCACCGCGCACTCTTCCGGCAACCTCACCGCGCACTCTTCCGGCAACCTCACCGCGCACTCTTCCGGCAACCTCACCGCACACTCTTCCGGCAACCTCACCGCGCACTCTTCCGGCAGCCTTCCGGCACACTCTTCCAATAACTTCTGGGCTTATCAATATTTTCATGGTGGTGGTCAGAATGACATCATCCTGACCTCCACTTGAATGATACAAATCACTCCACTCAAACTGTTGTACATAAGATCTGTCATGCAATGAAATCTAAACAGACAATGAATGAATGAAAGAACACAATGATCAACATGGCAGAGAAAACTACAACTTGTCTACAAAATTACTGTACTGGCCTAAGCCATAATCAAACTGTTACTTTGCATTCAAACAGACTTACCCGACAAATCTGTATCATGTATGACCAGGAAATAGTATAAATTATGCAGGCCTAAGTTAGCAGGAACAACTCCTCATGGTTGCAAACATATTCTCCCATCATTCTCACCAACTGCCAGATTTGAAAGTCCTGAACCGAATTACATATCTATTCATGTGCACCAAAAATAGTCCAATGATAGGAAAGGTTA